>JANHFL010007118.1:25725-40483 GCA_032468155.1 Oxyrhabdium leporinum | reverse complement strand
CCCCTCCCCCCCCCCCCCGGATAGATTTAAGCTGGAAATTAAAGCATTTGAAATATTGAGCCCAGCGAACTTTCTTAGGTGAAAGCTTGTGGGGTGTTTTCAGGGTTTTGAGGTTTTTGTAATCAGTCCAAACCTCAAAAGGCACCTTAGCCCCTTCCAGGAAGTGCCTCCAAGACAGTAGAGCCCACTGGACTGCAAAAGCCTCCTTCTCCCAAATGGCCCAGTGCTGCTCTATGTCAGTAAATTTCTTAGACACATACACACAAGACAAAAATTGACCCTGAGGGGTTTCCTGGATCACCACCACATCACTGACGTCGACTTGAACAATAAATTACTTCTCAGGGTCCGGATGTTGGAGTAGGTTCTTTTGTGAATAGGAGCTTCAGTTTCTCAAAAGCTTTTTGACAGTTCATCGTCCAAGCTAACGGCTGAGTTGGATGGGGCTTCGTGGGAGAGGGCCCTGTTTTCAGTAATCCTGTTAGGCGAAGGGCTACCTCTGTGAACGTGGGAATAAATTGCCTGTAGAAGTTGGCAAACCCCAGGAAGCTTTGGAGCTGTTTGCGTGTGCGAGGTGGCTGCCAGTCTAGCATGGCTCACTTTCCCTGGATCCATTTCTATCCCTTCATTTGACACTCAGTAGCCCAGGTAGTCGAGGGAGATCTTATGGAACTCACATTTGGATAGCTTTGCATAGAGTTTTGCGGCTTTGAGGTTTTTCAATACCTGCCCCACCAGTTTAACGTGTTCTTCTAGCATTTCGCTGACGATGAGAATGTCATCCAAATAAACTAGGACTCCATTATCTAAGTGCTCATGGAGCATTTCATTAATCAGTTGCATAAAGACTGCTGGGGGCCCTTGCAGTCCAAAAGGCATGACTCGGAATTGGAAACTGCCAAGCGGGCAGTTAAAAGCAGTTTTCCACTCATCCCCCTCTCGTATGCGTACTCTGTAATATGCTTCTCTCAAGTCTAGTTTGGTAAATATCTTACCTTTTGACAGATGATTCAACATGTCCTTCATGGGGGGGAGGGGATGTGCTCTGCATGCATATGACGTTGATCCCATGAAAATCCACGCACAATCTCATCCCTCTATCTTTTTTCTCTTTGAATAGTACAGGGGCAGCTACTTTGGACTTTGCGGGTTGGATGAACCCTCTGGCTAAATTGGCATCAATGTACTCTTTCAACTCAGTCATTTCTTTTGTGGTCATAGAGTACATCTTAGGCTTAGGCAGGGGTGGGCTTCAAAAACCTCAGCAATGGATTTGCTGCTGGTTTCTGGGTGGGCGTGGCCATGGTGGGCGTGGCCTAGTCAGCATCCTGCACCATGGGGGGGGCATTTTTGCCCTCCACGAGGTCCAGAGGCTTTCCTGAAGCCTCTGGGAGTACAAAAACGGCCTCTCCCCGGGCTCCGGATGCTCTAGGGATGTCAGAAATGACCCATTTCCAGCCTCCCTGAACTTCCAGGAATCCCATTTTTCTCCCTCCCTGAGCCTCCGTGCATGCCCTGCACTTACTTGTATCCACAGCGGGCCACATGGAGACTCCTGGGAGGGGCGGGTGGAGTGGGAGGGGCCAGCCAGGAGTGGGATTTGGGGGTTCAGCGATCCCCAGAGAATGTTTGCTAAGGGTCCACCCGAACCTCCGTGAACCCCCAGCAGCCCACCCCTGGGCTTAGGGAGCTTAGCCCCTGCTTCAATTTCAATTGCATAGTCAGTTGGGTGGTGAGGGGGTAAGAACATTGCAATCCTCTTCACTAAAGACAGCGGCCAGGTCTCAGTACTCTTTGGGGACCTGGGAGCAGCTGGGTAGCATCTCTGTGGCAGTTTCTGCTGCCTCTGATGATATGGGGTTAGTCGGTGGCTGACAGCTCTCTGGAGGGACTGGTGGCAAGGGCCCGATGCCTATTCTGATTCTTCTGTAGCTATCTTCCCATTTAATCATTGGGGCCCACTTGTCCAGCCAAGCTAGCCCCAATATAACAGTCATTTTTGGAGCCACCACGAACCATAAAAGTTCTTGGTGTCACCCCATCTCCATCCTAACGGGCTCAGTGACTAGGGTAGAATGAGTCCGCCTATCAGTCCCATCTACTTGCTCGAAGCAGATTGGGAAGACCAAGGTTTTGTCTATCCCTAACTGCTCAACAATGGGGAACCCAATTAGGCGCCTGGTGCAGCCCGTATCTATCACTGCTTCTACTTTCCCTTGCACCCCAGTCTCTGGCACTATTAGTCTGACTTTAACAGTGAAAAGACAGATGGCTCCACTCACCATCGGGTCATCATCTCTTCTAGCAGTTCCGGAGTGGGTTTCTATGGCCGGAGGTTCCTCGCCTTTGTGGGAGGGGGAACCTCTACAGCTTGTCAGGAGAATCTGCTCACGTCTGGTGGCTTCCTTGGAGTCCTCCTTCCTCAGGCTGCTGTGGGAGGCCAAGATTGAGGGACAGATGCAAGAGCTAATCACTCAGATGCTCTGTGCCCTAGTTGACTGAATATGTAGCATTTGATAGTGCCAGGTTGCTGGGCCAGTGGTGGTTCAGGCAGCTTCACTGGGGCTCGACGACCCAGGGTCTTCTCGCTTGCTTCTCTTGTGCGGGTTTGCAGTGAGGATTGATTTCTCCATCCATTGCTATGGCCATGGCGTACCAGCCCTGCAGCCTGTTTGGTACTCTTCGGATGCCATATGCTTTTCTCAGGGTCTATGGCCTCCTTGAAATAGTGGATAAGGATGGATTCAGGCCAGTGTCTGAGGTTCTCAGCCACTCTTCTGAACTCCCAAATTCCTTAGGTGGGCGATTCCCCTGTTTCATAGTCTTAATCAGGGCTTCATTCTCATTCCTGTGATCCATGTCTTTAAATCTGGTCTGGAGCAACTGGACAAATTCATCGGCATCGTCTAGCTCAGTAGCTCCTTCATCGTGTACTTGGGCTATCCACTCCGCCACTTCACCCTCATTCATCCCATCACCAATTGCCATGATTAGGTCATGGTCAGACTGGTACTGGTCCTCATACCGGACAAAGTATGCCCAAACTCAGTTGAGGAAGTATGCCAATTTCCCTGGGATCCCATCAAAGGTCGCTCTGAATCTCAGCAGTGGTACCGTAGCTGGAGGGGCAGGCTGCACCACAGGAGGTGCATCCAGAACAGCCGGCAGTAGGGCAGGGACTGGCTGTTACACCGGAGCTGGCTGCTGGGTCAGAGCTGGCTGCGGGACCAGTGGTACGACTGGCGCTGGCGCCCATTGGCACTGAACCACCCCCTGGCTGGGATAAAAAGCCCAGCCAGGGGGAATACACTCTGCTGGTGGTAGCATGAAAGCTGGTTGGCGGGGGGGGGGTAGCTGTTGCAGACCTCTGAGCCCTGACTGCAGTTGTCCAACTTCAGCAGGTTGGGCCAGCTGTATAGAGCATGTTCTTCTGTCACCTCTGGCTGAGTAGAAGGGCACCATCACCACACTACAGCCATTTGCTAACCCTGGGTCTGGGAACGTGAATTTAGGTCAAGTCAGGACCACCTCAGCTGGCCGACCTGGACTTGAAGGGCATAACTGCCCACCTCAAGATGTTCAGATTGCTCTGGGAGACCTGTCAATGACTGTCTCTGCGATAAAGGCAGTGGGCTCCAATCCTGGGAGTTGTCAGACCCCAAAGGCCTTGGCTCTCTCTACTCAGGGCCTCGGGTTGACCTCACCAGACTGGTTCCTGGTCAGTGTTCAGGTGGCCTCATCTTGGTTCCAATCTCCAGAGTTGGGTCAGCCTGACCAAGCTGCCAGGACTCTAGCTCCTTGGGCTGAGCAACTTGTCACCGTTCCACCTCAGCTGCTTTGATTGCTCATGCCATGCCTTCAGAAGGAGAGTAGAGGGTCTCAATGAGGGACCCCGTGTCAATTCCCACGGCTCCCTCTTCAACTGTTGCATTCTCCTCCATCTTCCTGAGTCTTCATGTTGCCTGGTAGGCAGGTCGGCATTCAGGGCTAAGGACCCTGGACAGCCCCTGGGTTTTGGGGAGCTGGTTTTAGAGATTCGGGTTTATGTCAGCATTCCAAGCAACAACCTCCAGAAAAAAACCCTCCGAGAATATCATCTTCTCAAAGATCCATTTTATTAGAGATGTCATATTGGCACATCTGAGGAAAACTTGAATCTGAGAGTTCTGAGTTTTCCCTAGCCCAAAGAAAATCCAAATTCCTACCCCTACACCCAACAGTCCATCACATGGTCCAATCATTACTTTGTTCCAACTGGAGACTATCCCCAGTCACTCCCCTCCAGGTTCAGAGTAACATGTCCTTGACTTTCTAGAAAAGAACATTGATGTGGCTATTCTTCCACCGCTCCTTAAAATCCCCCTCCCAAATTCCCAGGCATTGAATGTGGCAGCCCAGAAGCCTCAATGAAAAATGGCTTCCAAGCTGACAAAGTGCTTTATATGGAGTTTTGTTTGGAGACCCCTTACTGCAGATAATGCAAAATGTGATGGCCTATGCTTATTGGCAAGTAAGAGCTGATACAGCCATGTAATCTTTGTGTTAAAGGCATAGCATTGACTTTCAATAGATTGGAGTACAGTTGAAAGTGCTGGTTTTGATTTATGAAGCCCTGTGTGGTTTGGCTCCCAGGTATCTGCAGTTAATTGTCATGTAAGTAAAGCCAACTCTTCTTATCTATTTATCCAGGGTGAAAATGTTCTAGGAACCTTCTAATTGTACTATTAGGGAAAGGGGGCTAAGTTAGTAGGGAACATGTTTATAGTGATGTCCCATTCCTTCAGAACAGTTTCCTCCTAGAAATCCAGATGGTGTTTTCCTTGTTTGCATTTAAGAAGGCTAATGAAATCGTATTGCACAGCATTTGGTGTCTAAAGGGATATCCGTAATTACAAACACTAACTTGGCTTTCTTGATTTGATTGTTTTAAATCATTATATTGTAAAACACCATGGATCACCACCATACAGGGTGGCTGTATATAGACATTTTGCTTTATATAAATAAATGCATTCACCCCTTTAAAAATATTTTGCATTTATTTTGCACCAGAATTATTTATCAATAAAGAAATCTCAGATTTAATCTGCTAGTATCAAAAATATTATCCCCTCACACTATTCATGGTGTGATGGGTGGCAAATAAATTTAATAAATAAATATAGACATTTGATTGATTTAAGAGAAGACATTTCCACATATGTGTGCACGTGTGTATAATACACACACACATGGACACATACATTTAACTATATAAATCATTAAATGACCTCTACTCATGTTTGTCTTCACACCTTTTGATAGCCATCATAGCTAGGGAAATCTTGTTAAGATGAGATCCTGCCATCAGCTAAGCCTTAACTACGCTTCTGTGTGGATGTCTAGGTCCAATCTGGCACAAAAGAAACACAGTCACACTCTCCCCTATCATTATATTTGGCAATGAAGAGTTTTAAGCAGCTGCATACCATCCAGACTGTCAGACTGCCATGCTGAGATACACTGTGTTTACACGTAAGCAGCCAGGGGAAAGCTGAGAATTGAATTCCTGGGAGAAAGCAGGCAAAGACTTTCTGAATTCCAGTATTAATACTTGGAGATGGAATTTGGATTGTACTAACTTTAAGTGGAGGTGGGGGGGGGGTTGTTTTGTTTTTTTAACAGGCTTAGAAATTCAATGATAGTATGAGGAATATAAACTTGGGCCTAGGGGGATGGGACTCTGAAAGCTTTATTTGCCTCAATGCAATTACTGTATCTTGGCAACCTTATGCAAGCGGCTTTTTTCAGTTTGTCATCCCCTCCCACCTAAATTTTTCAGTATAGTATACACAGCCTTGAATTTCTCTGATGGTTTCTCATGTGAATTCTAACCAAGACCAATCCAACTTTTAGTTAATACTC
The DNA here is from genome assembly GCA_032468155.1 of Oxyrhabdium leporinum. Lineage (NCBI taxonomy): Eukaryota > Metazoa > Chordata > Lepidosauria > Squamata > Cyclocoridae > Oxyrhabdium > Oxyrhabdium leporinum. Next base: position 34,579 of record JANHFL010007118.1, on the reverse strand, counting down.
TGCATCATCAGCATGCCTCTTGTGGCCCTTGGAGTCAAGAAAAAAAGAGGAGGAAGCCCTCAGTTGCAACAAAATTGAAGTATGGGAACCCAAGGTCCTTTTAGGAAACACAGAGAGCTTTTGTGTACCTTCCCACTATCAATAATATTCATGCTCAAATTCTTTGCCTCCAGCCACCTGCCAAGGAAGAAATGCACACCTCAGCCATTAAATTGCTGAACAGGGAGCCATTATAGGTCTTCTCCCAACCGCCAGCATCAGAATTAACAACACATTTTGCTGCCAAAGCAATGCATTTTAGGAATAAAAGCAGTGAAATGAGAAGCAGTTCCACAGGGCTAATTTTGCCACTCCTTTTTTCCCCATTCAAGGAGCACTGCTGGCAACTGGGGGCAAGAGTTGTGACAGATGTATATCCTATTTTCTAGCAGCTTTTTCATAGACCTCTCACAATTATAAGTTGTTGTTAATACCCAGATGTTTTGAAAGAGGTTCCACCAGTAAATTGGGGAATGCAGCATTAACAAAGAGTAGCCTATCCCAGTTCTTCAAAGATGAGGGAAGCCGGAATATTGATTCCCTAAAACCTCCAGAAAAGGTTTCCCTATTTGTTGTTGCTTTAAAATGAGTCACAGAAGTCAAAGACTGATTTTTTTAGGTGTTTACTTTGTAATGAGTAAATCATAGCCTGCAGATGCTTCATGGGAACCTTTTGCTTATTATATTATGTTAACATGCTTCATGTCAGAGGAGTTCTAAAACTACAAATGGGTTTAAATTGACCATGGATCAGGTATTACCCTTAACCCAGCCTGGATTCAGCACCAAAATCTCTTGGACAGCTCCTTATATTTCAGTGTTTCTGCAGTCCAACTTGTTCTAGTGACTGGTGATAGGCTTACACAGTATGACATGCTCACAGCAGCAGACAGTCATTTGTATTGTATTTTCCACAGGGCTCTCAGCAGGCCAATGTAGAGAAGAAATTAAGAAATTAAATTTTCCATAATGCCTAGAGCAACACCATAACAAAGGCAGTGTGTGCAAATTTTAAATAGAGTCCATAGTATCCATGTGCACTAAACCCACAGTCAAGTTCTTATCAAGGATGGAAAGGTCTTAAGGTCATACTGGCAAAGATTCTGTGAGCAAATTGCCCTTTGAACAGTAGCACTGGCAGGACAGACAGTTCCTGGGTGAGATGTCCTCATGCATTCTGCCTTCTCCCCAACCATTCTTCTTTCACTCTTGCATTCCACATCTTGGTAACACTCTCATTTTCTAAAAAGACCTTGAGAAGTGTTGGCATATTATGAATAGCATGCTGGACCAAGAGGTCAAGTCAAAGTACTGAGTGCAAATGTGGTGTACATTTGTAGCATGCCTAATGCCAAATGTTAGGAATGTAAACAGGAAGCCATGGTAATGACATAGAAAATCTGGCTTTTTTCTGGCTTTTTTTTTTAGGGTTTCTAAGTGAAAATAAGAGTGGGAGTGGAAACAAGTTGCCTCCTGTTCCCATTCTCACTCATAATGTTACCAAAAGCAATAAAAAAATACAACATTGAAAACTGGGGGTATCACCTTGAATTGCTGAATGGCAACCTACTGCCTATATGTTTGAGTAACCAATTACTTAATTACCTGTTGGCAATGGAGTGAATGTTCTGGCTTTTACTGTACAATCATTTACTGAATGACCTGGAGGTTCCCTTGTTTCCCATAATTCAGTTGTGATAGGACACTTCCTTATGGATTTTCCTGTTTAAGAAAGGTGGCCCACGAGGAAGGTATGAAAGTCATAAAAAGAGGTATTTTATAAAGCAACATCAGTCTCCTAAACAATAAACTAAATGCAAAGGCATCAGCAAAGAAATTATTAAGAATAAGTCTCTTTCATAGGAGAAGAAAACTTCTGAAAAATTGCAAGGTACAATATATTTAAGGATAACATTACTACCTACATTACCCTGGTTTAGTCCAAGTTGCAGACTCTATACTTGCTCTCAATGATCAATGATCCATCCCAAATAGCTGCATCTTTCAAAACAAGCATTTAATTCAAATTTTAAAAATGTTTAGATTTTTTTTTACAATAAACTTCTTCCATCATCATTAGAATTTTTTTAAAAAACTGGCCTGACCTTGGTTTTTAAAAATCATTAGACATATAAAAATCATCCAGATGAAACCTTTTTAATCACAACATTAGAAAGGGATGAGAAACATTGTTCCAGCTCAGTTTGGAAATATTAGTTAAACTGAGAACAAGATCTAATCAGCTGATTATTGAATAGTAAATTTGCATATTAAACATGTAAATCATGACATGTAAAAGTATGGTTCATCATGTTAAAGAGACTGAGCACTCTACTTTCCTGCGGGTTGGTCAAGTGAAGTAATGGCTGTCCTATTACTGAATTTGAACCAACATTTTATCCCCACTAATACAGTCCAACTCAATATTTTTTATTAATCTCTTAGGTAGCTTAAGTCAATTGGAAAGTATGGAGTATGTTAGATTGTTGTCATTCTTACTCGTCTCCTTTTGCATTTGTTGCTTACACTCATCAAGTGCTATAATTTTTATTAATTACTGGCTTTTCCATTTCTTTTGCAATTTTGCACAATATTCTTGTGCAATGAGTTCAGAAGAAGACTCAGAAGACGACTCAACTTTGGAGTTATGTAAATTGGAGGCTGGATTTTTTTACATTCATAGTTTGGTGACCCAAGGAAAACAAGCAGTATTTAGAGTCTAAACCAGGGGTGTCAAACTCATGGTGTCACATTGTCATCACATGACATATCACAACTTTTTTCCCCTTCGCTAAAATGGGAGTGGGCATGGCCAGTGCATGACACAACCGGCCCATGGGATACAAGTTTGACACCCCTATTCTAAACTGTGGAATTTGCTACTACAAGATTAGATGTGGCTTCTAATTCAAATGTCTTTAAAGGGATATTAGAGAGGTATTAAAGGGATATCATCAAGAATGAGAAGGCTATAAGCAGCTACTAATCATAATGAGTATATACTATCTCAAGATTTAGAGATCAGGTTTCTCTGTAAGTTACTGAGGTTCAACACGAAGCGAATCCATGGCTTTCAGCCTTGTACTTGTGGACTTTCAAGGGCAACTGGCTGACCACAATGAAAAAGAGAATATGAGCCTTTGGTGAGTTCTGCCTATATGCTTATTAATGTGAACAGGAAATTACTCAAGAATCTAGAAAACTGATGTTTTATACTGAGACAGATCATTTGTCCATCTATCTCAGCATTGCCTAAACAAATCTGCAACTTGTTGCTTTCCAAATATATTAGATTAAACTCTCATATATGCTTGCTGGATATAGAAGTTGTAGTCTCAAAACATCTAAAGAGCACTATGATGGGGGAAATTATTTTGTAATGATTGGCAGCTGTATTCTCTGGAATACAAATCAAATAAATAATGTTTTGATAATAATAGCTGTCAGCCTCAGACAAGAATTTTTCCCAGTTCTACAGTAAACAGACAGAAATTAAATCTAAAATCTTTTGCATGCATCACAGATGCTCCACTACTGAGCTATGGCTTTCCTCCTAAATTTATGTGTGTTGTTTGATCAATACACATAACCTCCAAATAGTGGAGGATGTGAGAACTTCACACATTAAATATGCAATAACAGATCTAACTGTGCACATTCCACAACATTGTTTGAAGACTGCCCATATGGAGCAGAATCCCATTCATGTTGTTCATTTTTTCATAATGTCCAATAGCCATGCTATTATCCGTTCTTTATTCAGGTTATATTACAATGTATGCAAACATACAGAATCATCTACCCATCCCATTATAGACCTATTATATATCATGCCATATATACAGTAGTTATTTACATGCTTCATAAGATCCACCTGCCATTCCTCAATATGCACTTCTAATATGAGAGCAACACCTTTCTTTAACATTCACATTCTCAATTACTGGGATTCATAAAATGTTATATGCCAAGTTGCTCAGGTAGAGGGCATACAAACAACTGTAATAAGAAATAAAAGGCTACTTTATTGCAGTCCCAGATATCACAAGCATTGTGACTGAGGTCACATGAACATAAACCACTCTTGGACAGTGTTGGGGCAAAGCACCACTCTTCTTTTAGAAAGAATTTAGGGGACCTTCAAAAAATTGCATTTAGCAGCTGAGCATTTTCCCCCTTTGCAGTCTAAGCAGAGGACTGACCTCATCATTCTTTAACAACAAAAAAGCACTTCAGCATCTTTACTTCTTCCTTTACGTGTGTGATATCATGTAATTGACCTTTCTGTTTTGCCTAATTTAATGAGATGCTATAATTATGACATTGTTTTCCCCCTCCAGTACCAGAAATTATATAAAATATGCTTTCAAAAAAACACAAACAAGAATGTTATTCTTACATTACCTACCACAAGGAAACTTCCTCAGCTTTCTATTTTAAGGAAGAATTGCAATATTAGCCTGATGATGTGAGCTGGGTATTAGCATGAGGGTTACCAGATGGTTGAATGAACAGTGATAAACTCTGATTCAAATTCAAGCTTAGCAATGGACAAAATGAATTGCTTTGGATAAGCAATCCTTTTAATTTTAGCTCTCCATCTGCACAATGTAATAATCATGGCCAACCTCACCAGGAAATTGCAAGGATGGCCATAAGAACTGGAAAACACTTAACAACTACACGCTGAGTCTTGCCATGATTTATATTCTTCCTTTCCGATTTACTCCTTTGTTTGTGCACATATAGCATGCCAAGTTCCTGCAGTGTAGCTTATCCAGAGGGCATCCCCAATTGTTCTGCCAGGAAGATCCGTTATGCCCAGTGTGTGTGCCAAAAGAGCCAACAATACTTCACATACAAATCCCAGATCCCCTCAAAGGAGATAAGGAAACCTGCCGCTTAGTCCTGCTTCCTCCTGTTTTAGGCAGATGGTGCCACAGCAGGTCTTTCATGACCTGCAAATATTAAGTTAGCTTATTTGAGTGGCAGGTCTTCTTGCAAGATGCTCAGCATGTATGAGTAAAGAGAAACCTTTAGTTGCCCTAGAAGTGATTTCAGAGAAGCTACACAAAAATGTTAAATTTAATGACATACCTTCCCACTAGTTGTATTGCAAATCAAGATAGTTAAATAGCAATCATTTACAAATGGAAAAAGAAAATTTTCAGTAACTTTTCAAGGATATGGTGATGATTATGTATCATTATATCGAATAATCCAAACAGTGTACTATTTACATTTATTCAAAACATTTCTTGTTATATTTATCAGCCTGCCTCTGTATATTGAGTTCCAGGTTTGCAACTTTTTCAGATTTCAATTTCCTCCAATTGTAGTGATTATATATGGTAGTATGTCTGACCATCATTTTGAGGTAGGAAATGCATAACAAATAAGGACTCTTGTCATTAAAAAAAATGAGAATAAATGGTAAATATCTGGCATCTTTGCCACAGTCTCTATAGCAGGGGTGTCAAACTCACATCATATCGTGACTTTTTTCCCCTTCACTAAACTGGGCATGAGCGTGGCCAGCGTCTGATGTATCCAGGTTGCGGGCTGTGAGTTTGACAGCCCTGCTCTATAGAAAATATCTGGCCTCTGTAGTCTCACTCTCTTAAAGAAAACAACAAAGAAAACAAAAATAAAGTACTTGATCACCTAAACATTTCATACACATGATCTGTGTTGTTAAATCTATTGCCAACATGTGCTAAAGCTTAAATCTTAATTTGATTACTTGAATTAACTGTTCTGAAACTGAAGGCACAGAGCAACAGCAACAACAAAAATCATAAGTGAATGCTGCCATGGATGCACATGGAAAAAGTCAAGCAAAAAATACTTTGCCAATGTACTGTGTCAAAAGCATAATGAAGAAAACACAATGTTTTACCTTGAGAAATTAATTCACTGACCAGCTGGATTAATTTATCTAAAGTAATAATTTTAGGAACCAAACACTGAAATGATATTTTACTTGATCCAAGGGAATAAAATAGAATTGGAAACATTTGCATGGTGCCAAAGACAAAATAATACTCATATTGATTAGTTTTAAGGCAGTATCGTTACAGTTAAAAGAAACTGAACATTTTGCTTTACCCCAAATTCAAACATTTATGGGCAGGCAACTGAGCTCAGTGGTGAAACACTTGCTATTATGTAGAAATGCTAGGTTCTCTGTTTCAAAAATCAGGCAGAAACAGGCAACCTCGCCCCCTCTGAACTTCTAGATTTCTCTGCAACATAGCCAATGTCAAGAATTGTGGAATGTGACCCAATAATCCAGAGAGCACTATTGATTTAAATCTGTTTCTCTGAGTCCTGGAGAACTACTGTCAATCAACATGGATATTTCTGAAATTAATGGAAAACTAACTAGTCTAACCTGGGATAAGGAAGCTTCCATATTTTCTTTCGGAGAATTCAATAAAGCACTACTTCTGGTCACAGAAGTCAACCATCCCAAAAGCTGGAAGTCAACCATCCCAAAAGCTGGAAGTCCTTTTGATAGTAACTAACCCAGTTAGCAATGTTACCTACCATTCCCTCCCCCAAAAGGAGCCAAATACAATTTTGCAGCTTCTCTTCTGGGCTGACTATTGATTTAAAGACAGGATTTTTCACCTGCAGTCCAGAGCAGCCCTTTCCTGTGTATTGCTCATTCTGCCACATGGAAATGCATCCTACATATCTGAGCAGAGTCCTCCCTACCCCTGAGCCTGCAAGGGATTGTTGCAACTGGAATCGTGTATTTTTCCCAGGATTGTGTTTGTAAACTCCAGTTTGAAGCTCTCTGTCTGCTGCCTGCCTTGCACCAAAAGGCCGAAAGGATTTTTCCATTCCCAATTAGGTTTTTGGCTGCCTGTCATCCCAAGACTCCAGAGTCTCCATCTGCTCAATTATGAATACCAGAAGAAGAGAAAACAAACATTTAATGTCTAATCAGCCCTCCTTTCATTAATTAATACCCTTCAAGTGTGCACGCAGGCTTCCAGAGGTATTGGTGGGGATGGTAATGACCCCCCACCTCTGAGCACATATGCTGCAAGATCAGGGTGGGAGAAAAACTGTCTTCCCCCAAATATTCTACACGGCAATGAAAGCAAAAGGAGCAAAGAAACATCATCATTTCCAAAGTACTAATCATTTTTCTGGATTTGTCTTTCTAAAATTATGTTATTTCTTTCTTTGCAAGAAAATGGAATTATGGGGAAAGGTTTCTTTGTGGCAGGATCCCCACCCCTGCCATGAAAGGGAGAAGGCCTGCCACCAATCCTACCCTGCAACCCAGGCTACATCTTCTCCTACTGAGCATCCCTGCATCATAATAAAGGACTCTATTCAGAACACGTGAGATGTTAATTAGGGGTCTTCAAAGCCAGCATTTTGTAATCTGCCTTCTTAGAGGGAGGTCTGGGGAGAAAAAGTCAAGAGGGGATGTGTTTTCTTCCACTAAGAGTTGGGATTTCTATCATCACCAGCGCTGCAAAGGTTGATCTCCCTCCCTTCCTAGATCTCCCATGGCAACTCTAATAAAGCTTCAAATGAGTCCCAGGCATTTGACAGTTTTGCAGGTCCTTCTCCTCCAGCCCAGAGAATAAGGCAAGGAGTGGTGCTTTGATCTCAGGGAGTGAACAGATCTGGTTGTGATTATAGGGACAAGAAGATGGACAATAGGTGTCAGGGAGGCTGCTGAAGGGGACCACTGAAAATGGCTGAAGAGCTGAGGGTGGAAGGTTGGATCAAAACTCTTGATCCCTTAATATGCAGTTCTGATTGCTTCTTCTGCACTCTGGATTTGAAGGCGGCAGAAAAACAGTGGTTAGTATTAAAATTTTCATTTTAAAAAAACATGATTTGTGGAAAGAGAAATTGGGAGGATGTTTTATCAATTTCTCCAAGGAAAGGAAAAAAAATCTACATAATTCAACAAGGGCAGTTTCTCCATCCATAATAATTGCATTTCTGAAAAGGCCTAAAGAAAGGAGATATCTACTAAAGTCAAAAAAAGTCAGAGAGTTTGCAGGTTCCTGAGGGAATGAACATGCACATGCAAATACAAGTACAAACACTCGAATGTTTGTACTAAATCAATGCAGCATACCATAGAATGTCACCAAACCTCATTTTTCCTTTGGAAACTTTGGTAAAGGAAAATTTCTTCACGGGTCAAAATATGTAAGGATGCACAACAGAGGTTCAGGGGAGAGATATTTAACAACATAAATGGAATATTTTTCTGCATGGGATGGCATAAAAAGCTCTTTGGCTATCAGCAAGTTACCATGGGGTAAAGTGACTCATTTTGATTTTAGTAGTATCTTAACACAAAGTAGCATATATGTTAGTGGCTAACTTTTGAGTCAAGCCTCAAGTGTCCCATTGGAATTGCCCCATAGGTTACTAGCTTACCAACATAATCTCCTCAGTAGGACCAAGGCATTCTACAAACTCTCTCTCTCTATGTGTGTGTGTGTGTGTGTGTAGCACTAACAGAAGGATCTTACCAACAAGTATATTGGAACTATTCATCATTTTGATGTTTCTTCACAACACAGACCTTGCTTCTGGAGCATTCATTTGGAAGAACACTGTGTACAAGGTGTGATGGGATGTGACTAAACCTCCTCATCCCTAATCATGAAGCCCAATGAGCACAAGCATAGTGTTCCTTGGGAAGAGATCAAATAAATTAAACATAGAACTCTAAGCAAAAGCCATGCCAAGCCTAGGGATGAGAGCTATTGAGTGAAGATAAAGTATATCCTAGTCTTGACCTCTAGTGACCAGGGAACATATAAGAACT
>JANHFL010007118.1:4377-17903 GCA_032468155.1 Oxyrhabdium leporinum | reverse complement strand
TTATATTTTTATGTGAACCGCCCCGAGTCCTCGGAATGGGGCGGTATATAAATTTAATAAATAATAATAATAATAATTGTCCACAAAACTCTATAGCCAGAAACAGCCCTCAATCAGCACTAGAACATACATAAGAAAGAATCCATACAAGTATTGCCTATGATCTGCTGGGAACAAAAAACCTGGAATTTAAGTTGTTTCAGAAAATCAAGTAGAAACCAGGAGGGGAGAGAGAAAGACACTAAATGTGGAGTTTCTGCCTCCATGTTTATATGACTCTCTAACCTAACACTCTCCTTGTAAATTGACTACAATTCCAAGAATTCCCAGCTACCAAAGACAAATTCCTTGTGTGTCCAATCACACGTGGCCAATAAAGAATTCTATTCTATTCTATTCTATTCTATTCTAAACTGGGTGGGAATTTTAGGACTTTTCATCCAACATACTAGAAGACTGACAGCAAATAGATTTATATCTATGTATATGTGTGTGTGTAGATGATAGACAGCTTAATGATAAATTTGCATATCTTGCCACATTTCATGGCTCTTAGCAATTCACAACAGCATTAAACAAGAATAAACCTCTGTGATAAATATAATTTAAAAATAGATTAAATTAAAAGTCAAATCAAAGCACGCCATCCTGAGTGTGTCAAATTCTCCCCAGTGCCCTCCAGAATAGCTCAGTCTCATTAAGCTTCTGGAAGGCTATTGTCAACAGTCAAAATATATTTTCTGGGGAAAGTTAATTCTGAAGATCTAGGGCAGCACAGAGAAAGAAAACCTCCAGGGTCAGGCCTCCTCATTTCCCCAAAATGGGACACTACCACTAGTTTCTTGCAACACAAATGCCTTGGACAGGTCAAATCTGATTGAATGTGGTGGCAACAAAGATACCCAGGAACCAAGTCATAAAGGATTGTCTGAGGTTAAATAGTATATAAATATGAATATGTGCCTCTTTAATGTGAGGCAAGGTGAATGGAGAGATAGCTACACAGGCAGGTAGCATGTGTGTTTGTACATGGATTACCTATCTACAAAAGTACAGTCTATCCAAAATCAATGCAATATAAAACAGCATAAAATCAAATGGAATGTAAATGAAAAAAATCCTAACATAAACAAAACAAACACTTAAAAATAAACAGTTCCAAAGCAGATTAGACAGTAAAAATAATGTAAGCTTTGAACCATTAAGTTTTCTTAACTAGAATCTCATCTTATTCGTAATATTAATCCTGCATCTGATGCTGCTACCATAATTACGAGGTTACTTTAACTATAGTTAAACATGGGGCAAAGGACTGACTACATAAATTCTGCCCTCTCTCTGTAATCATATAAACATCATTAAGATACCAACATTCCTACTCTATTTGTGTTCAAATTTATTATATAAATTTTCTCTGCATTGTATATGTATTGGTTAGTCAAAAATGCTGCTATTAAAGACATTTCATTTGTCAGCATAGGGAAATGAGCAAAGATTTGCATTCACATGCAAATGTGTCTGAAATTGTGACTATGGATCACATGAGCACAGCACTGAACGAAAACATTATTCCAAGGAAACCTTTGGGCAGCTGATCGCTTGAGTCTCCTGGACACCATTTTTTTTCTTCCTGTTTCTAATCTCTGTGATGTAAATCCATTTTCAGAGAGTGCCTAGGGACTTTTAATTCCATGGGCATTAAGTGCATTAAACCTCTATTATCAAAAGCTTTTAGGATTTTCTCTGGAATCTACAATCAGTTTGTAACATGACAAACTCCAGTTCGTGGGTGCTTACTAAGATCCATCTGTATTTCTTATATTACAGAATGATGCTGGATATGACATCCTCACTTTCGACCAGAAATTCCCTCCATTTCCTGAAACGGTCTTGGTAGGAATTGCCTGTAAATGTTACACCGCAATTGTGTTCCCAGCCTCAGTTTGCTGAGGCTGTAGCACAGGACAACAGGCCTGGTGCCATCAAATATGGGAGCTGGAGATTCCCATAATGTAGCGGAAATGATACACTGCACAGTTCTGCTCCAGAGATTTATATTAGGCTTGTTTCTAGCATAAGCAGATAGAATGACATTATTGCGTCACAACATTTCAGTATTGCAGACATAAATTTATGGGAAGGGTGATGCAGCCTTGTCCAGCCACTGCAGATTTTCAGCTATGGTAATAGTAGAGAGACTCTGCGGGCAGAGCTCTTTGTTAAGGAATATTCCTACACAGTGACAAATACAAAGAAGAGAGAAGTAAAAACAGATTACCAATTAGTGTATTAATTCAGAAATTATGCAGATATACCTTCACCCTGGAGGAGTGTTGTAACCTACAAGAAGCAATGCAGTTGCATTTCTGCTCCAGCTGCTTCTAAGTACTGCAATATAAATTACTGAAGGCTGCAATCTACAAATTACAGAGGCAGTCCTGTGGCTTTCAATGTAGTCCTTTATCAAGAAGTGATTTGTAGTTCACAATGGAAGGAAGGAAGGAAGGAAGGAAGGAAGGAAGGAAGGAAGGAAGGAAGGAAGGAAGGAAGGAAGGAAGGAAGGAAAAAATATTAGAACATATACCCTCCCAAATCAACAGAGTGTTCAAGAAAGCTGCAGAAGAAAAGTACTATTTTTAAGGACTCATCCAGGAACCAAGAAAATAAAAGATGGAACCACCAGCTTCTAACCGCAAGGACTTCTTCACATTTAATGCTTAGCAGAAGATAAATCTACCTTTTCACTGCTGGAGTGGCAGGAGAAGCTACAACTGACAAAACTGTCTCTTTTATCCAACCACTGAAAGTAGAAGAATCTTCCTGCATGGCATCAGAAAACAGAACATAAATGCCACTTGATCTAATAACCTGGAAATGGTTTCAGATTGTGTTGATTCTAGATAGGGGTACAACTCCCCGATCCTGCAGATATTGACTGTTTTTCATGACAAGAATGAATATTTAAAACCTGGGTTATTTCAGAAAGTAGAAAGTGTCCATTAAAAAAAAAGACCCTGTTGCTTTGTTTAAAAAAATTAAATACTAATTGGTGCCCTCAACAGAGAATATGAAATGGAATATAGAATTTTACAAAAGGAATTCAAAAAGGAAAAAAAAACAAGGGGTGCAACAAGGACTGCAAAAAATACCCCTCAACATCACAACAGGACACAAATAAAACTAAAATTAAATACTCCAGAATAGCATTTAGCATTTAGACTTATATACCACTTCACAGTGTTTACAGCCCTCTCTACGCCGTTTACAGAGTCAGCTTATTGTCCCCAACAATTCTAGGTCCTCATAGAATAGAAGGTAGGATATAGGACACAAATAATAAGGAGAATTAGAAACTTAATTTCTTTGGCCTATTTTAACAAATACCCATGCCAGAATTGTTTGCATTCAGGGATGATGACAAGAGGTGAAGTCCTGGGAATGTACTGACAAATCAATCCAGCAGGAACTTCAAGCAAAGATCTCATGTATCAGCTCTATGAACCTTCAGACTGTTTTGCTTGTAGTTCTTGTGTGCACTAAATATTAGAGGTCCATGACCTCAGCATTCAAAGCCCTCATAAAAGAAAACAAATTACTAGCAATGAGGAAGAGGCAAGGAAGCCAGTATCTCTCCATCTACACAACATAAGAAAATGAATTTTCATCTTTGTGGTCATGTCCATGGTTAAAGTGCTTCCAGGACTGTTTTCAATTACAGAGTATAAAATATCATGTCTCTTCATTCACCAAAAGTGGGGGGCGGGGGCAGCGGGAGGAAAATCTTAAGACTCTTAGCTATTTTATTAAAAAGAAGTTGCTAAGAAGGGTTTGTACTTAACATCTGTAGAGCAACTGACTCTAGTTTTACAGCTTGGAGAAAGCAAAAATTAAATGTGACTAAGTTTCATTTACAATAACAGAATGAGACTCTGTCTCAACTCATTAAGTTCTATTGATTTCCAATAGTTTAGCCAGGATTAATCTTTGCTAGTTTATATCCACTGTGCTGTAACAAACAGTTTGAAAAGGCTGTTTTTAATATCTGATTGTTGCTAGCTTACTGGTGCTGTTAATGAGTATGTCACAATTTTTGCAACTGTCATATTTTGAATATGACATATTCAAAATATGATATATTTTGTTATTTTAAATCACAAATGTAAAGTTAAATCTAAATATTATTACCATCATCCTCTTTGATGCAACAATGATGTATAAGTGTGTGTGTGTATGTGTATGTGTTTGTGCATGAATGAGGGAGGGGGGAATTGTCATCAGAATAGCATTGTGACAATGTAATGACAAACTCCCTCCATTGCTATAGAAATTGCTTTTTTCTAGGATGCAATTTCAAGGCTGGAGCCCTTCCAATACACTCAAAATTGTCACTTTCAAAGTCAAAGGAGCCATTCCAAGATCCTCTAATTTTGTGCGAAGGCAAACATATGTAATAATTATAGTTACAAGTATAATGGTTTAAAATATAGGTCCTTTACCTAAGACCACACTACTTGCTTACTTATCCAGGCTGCTATATTTCCCCAGGACAATTTCATGGTGGTCCTTTCTTGATACCATTTTTGGTTTTTATATTAGATTTGTGCTCAACAGTCCTCCAAACAGCTTTTCAAATATATAAAGTCTTCTTCTATAAAGTTAGACATGTGATCTACTTTAGATGCTGCTTTAATGCATCTCTAATATTTGCAGTAGGCCAGTATCTGTTTCCAATTTCAATTCTAGAACAGTTATGCTGGTTGGGAATTATACCCAAACTTCCAGATATTGAGAAAATCTGATACAGCTTCTGCGTACAGAATGAAAAAAAAAATATTGTTCTAAAATGGCATCATCCAGCCAGCCAGCCATTCTGTGTACAAGGATTCCTTTGTCAGAACACCTACATACGATAATTATCTCTGTTCCTAAAATGTTTCCTGAAAATCCTTCCCCCCCACCAAACCTTCTGAGAGTCCAATTATTCTGTAACTTTAAAATATCTTCATGCAAATTTGAAGGATGAAAATTATATCAACTGGGACTTCGCTGATTTTTTTTTAAAAATGGGATCAGGGCTAGAAATGAGCATATCCCTTTTCATCACACTGTAGCCATCAGAGGCAAGCCCATCAAAGAAACAACATTCAGTCACAATACAGAACCTGCTATATCCCAACTAATTAATAGTTAACTAGAAGATGATCATGGACAATTGTTTTTATACATGGCAACTGCAATAAGGCTTTCATAGGCACAAGGATGGAAGAATAAAAAAGCACTCATACTGGAAGAATGGATTGTGCCAATGGCTGAGTTTGCAGAAATGGCTAATTGACTTGATTGGTTAAGATGGGAATTACAATTACTTTTATAGAAGACAGGATACCCTTTATGGGCCCTTTTCTGGAAATGGATAAAAATAAGCTGATGATTTCAGGAATTATTGATGAAAACGGTATGTTTATGAGAAAAAGGCAACCATGATGTATAATTTCAGAGGGTGGAGATAGCAATTATTAGATTTGTATCTGCTATAAAGACTGAGAAGTCACTTCTTTGTATATTTCTTTCTTTTGCTATCTTTTAAGTTTTTATTTTATTTTCCCACTTTTTCTTTTATATTTCTGCAAGCTTCTTAAACTTATGTAAGATCTTCTTATAATAAAAATTACTGTTGAAAAAGTATCTGCTTCTGTCCCTCCCTACATAATTCAATCCTCATGGGATATTCCTGTCAGGAAGTAAAATCTGCTTTGAGGAAAGAATAATTAAAGAGCAAGTGAAGAATCTTTTGCGCATTTATTTCCAATCTGTCATTTCTCTTTTATGTATCTCCACTGCTTTCTTCCCAGTTTCTACCCACTCTCATCAGGATGCCAGGTGCAGAATTCTTCTTGGAAAGGGAAGTGCAGTAATATGCATAGACTGTAAACTCCTGAGGCAGAGACCTGAAGGCAAGAGCTTTCACTGAAAATTAAATGCACAGATAATGTCTGTACATCAGATTCTAATCACATGGGTTAGGATTAATATATCATGAAACTGGTTGGGAATCATAGAGCTCTAATCCAGCACATTTGGCAATTACAGGCAGGGGTAAAACAAAAAATTAAGATGGCAGAAGCTCTACCAAATTTTACCTGCATGGTGACACAGATTAAAAACAACAAGCAGAGCTTCAATTGCATTTTTGTGGCCTCCATCTTTTCTTTTTTGGACCACACACTGTAGACACCCCTCATTACATGTTAGGGATGCCAAAAAGACAACGAATCCAACCAGACAGTCACTGAGATTCTGAGCCAGAATTTGAGGGAATCTCAAGTGAAAAAAGGTTGAAAGCTTTCATTTGTGATTTTAGTTTTCAGGAGGATATCAGCCAATTTTATTGGTAGCTTCTACTTCTAAGAGCTCTTTGAGGCTTGCAACCAGAGTTAGATTTCCCTTCAAATGTCTCAGAAGGATGCTATATTATAAATTAGCAACATCAATGGTATGTGTAGAATGAGGGAGTTGCCTTGAAGAATACAATTGCCCCCATCCATTGCTTGGAATATTATAATTACAGATTTGGGGGAGAGGGACAAGGGACATAGGAGTAATAGTGACTTGTGAATAGTGATTCTGTGCCCCCCCCACTCCCAATGTTTTGCATGAATGCATGCATGTATTCCTCTACACACACACACACACACACACACACACACACAATGGAATGGTTATGTGGGAATGAACTGAGGAATTTAGGTAATCCGTCATTGTCTAAGTAACGCCAAGCTTGGTTTGGTCTTTTACTCATTACGCAACATAATGGAAGAAACGGTGATGATTGAAACCTTTCTCAAAGGATTAAATGATATGTAGAAAATGGTCAGTTGATTCAAGAGCAGGAACAGAAATCCAAGTTCCTATTATCTTTGTTCAGCCATCATTGTCCATCCACATTCTAGTCATGAAGAGTCCTTAGTAGGACTCCATAGTTTATCATAGTATTTCCTAAGATACACCCACAATATTGAGAGACGTGAAAGGAGCCTCCCAACGATTGCATTACTTTTGTCAATCAGGCAAACCAGGCAATGGTTTTGTCACCAGAAAATCCTTTCACTCCAGAAGCATCCTTTGGTTAGCTTTGTACATGCTTATGACATGAATACTGATAAATCCACAATATTATCATGGACCAGGTCTAACCTATATGTGGCATTCTGAATTTTCAACAACTTCTTCTCCATTTTTTGTTTCCTATCCTTTTAAGACCTTCTTTCCTTCCTCTTATATATTGCTTTCCTTGCATGATGAGTAGTAATTCTAGGACACATTTCACAAGCTGTAGCTCTTCTACTGTGCATCTCTCCAAGAGAAATTTTAGAAGCCGTACAAAAAGTTAACAAGTAACGTTTGGACTCTGATGTCCAGCTCAGGTGCTGGTTCCTGCAGAGTAGAAAATTTACATGCAAATCCAATTTATTTTCAATAATCGTATAATTGAATTTGCAGGCCTTTAAACCTCAGCAGGTATAATATTAGCACTAACTTCCCCCAACCGAAAATGTACTCCTCAACATTTTTTGCTGTTCCATGACTAATATTGAAAGAGGAAGAAAGATGTCTGCACTAACATTCTCCATATTCTGTAGCCAAAAATCAAAAGTTATTCGTGCTCACATTTTGGGTTTCTTTTCCCCACCCTAATTTATTCTACTTGAAAATCAACTGGAACAGAAGGAGATGCAGTTTGAGTGTTGGGGGAGATGGCGGAAGAAATATGCATTCATGCCTAAAAGAAATAATGAAATGAACATACAGAGGGAGAAAGAGCAGTGTAGGTGGTTTGTCATTGTGATTATAGGTAACCTTGTAAAGCTTTCCCATTTCTAAGCTTTGTCAAGCAGCAGCCTCAAGCTCTCTAGATTTCTCACTTGGAATTATAAACTTGGAGCACAGTACTGATTAGAGAGAATCAAGCTGAACACCATGAAGTCATTTTTGGTCTTCCCAAAAATAAAGGTGGATTTAATTATTTATTATACCTATTGCAAGAGAGTATGTACTAGATGGCAAATCAGATATGAATATTATAATCTAAAGGTTCAAGCTGTTCTATTGCTGTATATTTTCACTGACATAATTTAAAAAAAAAACTGAAATGAGGGAAGGTTGAATTTTTACTTCTGAGATACATAGCCCAAGGCAAATCACCATAACGTTTCAGCCTAGGGTTCTTCTATCATAAAATAGCAATAACATTATTCAAGTGGAAAGCAATAATGCACTTTCACACTCCTAAATGATATTTGCAAAACACAGGGGATATGGCTGTATACTGGAAATTAACCATTTTAATTGAGGATAAATCTAGCCCTGTTTACTAGAAGTAACAATAGCACTTAGACTTATATACTGCTTCACAGTGCTTTACAGCCTTCTCTAAGTGGTTTACAAAGTCAGCATATTGCCCCCAACAATCTAGGTCCTCATTTTACCCTCCTTGGAAGGATAGAAGGCTGAGTCAACCTTGAGCTGGTGAGAATCGAACTGCTGGCAGTGGGCAAAGTCAGCCTGCAATACTGCGATCTAACCACTGTGCCACCATAGCTAACTAAGTACATGAGTTCAGCATTAGTTGCTGGGGTAGATTACTGGATCCTGTTTCTCTCACACGCAGACTTTGCCTATGAGCTTTACAGAAGTCTTACTGGCAACTGCCGGGCTAAATGAACTTTTAGCCTGACCCAGAATAGAAATATATATTATTCTTTTCTCATACTGCTCCCATGATTTTGATTTCAATTTTTAATGATTCTTGTGTTTTTGCATTGAGAGAACAAAGACTGTGATAAACAGCTCACTGCATAATGCACCATCCCTCAGCTTCAGTAGGGAACATCTGAAGCCAAAGTAGATGTTATGGAAACAGCCAGTTTGTTTGCTCAATCTAAAAATGGAATGAAAACACTAGTTTTATAGCAAAAACATTGCATAGGTGAGAAGAGGCGATTCTCCTTCGCACTTTACCTTCCCATGCTCCTTCATTTCTGACAATTTCTCTCCATCTTGCACCAGAGTAGGACAAACAGAAAAACAGACACACACACACATTTGGATACAGTTTAGACATGAGTGGAGCAGACTCAGGGCTAATGTATACATTCATGAAAGCAAAAATAAAATATTTTGCCCTGACTCTTAATATTTATCAGTATTTTACCTCAGATTAGTGCTGAATATTGAGATTGTTGTCTGACAGAAAGAGCTAGCTTTGCAGCTATGTGACAATGAATCCAAGGCAAACGCAGAGAAAAACTGTCCTTTGGATAACCAATTATAAGTTCTTTGTGTGTGGGCCTGAGGCCAGCCCACCCTTCAATCAGCGCAATAAAGTTGACTAAAGGAGATCAGAAAATCAAGCCAGTTAATCCTGGAACTCAACTTGTCCAGCTTCAACTTTATTCCAAAGAAACAATATGTTATATTATGTGTCTTCTGCTTCACTGTCAAAAGCATGCCCTTCCTTTAGACTGCTTTTCAATATCTTTGGGTGAAGATGCTCCCTGGAGAACAGTTACTTGACCTCTATTCTGTGCCTGGAATATTTAGAGGAAATTGGCAGAAGAGAGGGTTGATACTTATATACATCACTGACCTGAATTTTACAGGCAGTGGGGAACAGTAGAAATGAAAAGGAGTAAATCAGAGCTTTGAGATGAACAATGTGGTGCCATTACCTCCATTGATTGTCTTTCAGCACTGAATCAGTGTTAGATTCAGTGCTGAAGTGGGAAGAAAATTCTCAGGAATCTTCAGCATATAGTCCCTTCCACAAACACTCCTCAATAAGCAATGGATCTCTCCCCTTTATGACTCTGTAGGAATGACCTACAAAGGCAGGCAAAATCATTCATATACAGGTAGTCCTCAACTTACAACCACAATTGAGCCCAACATTTCTGTTGCTAAGTAAGATATTTGTTAAATGGAGCTTTGCCCCCATTTTATGACCTTTCTTGCCACAGTTGTTAAGTGAATCACTTAAGCTGTTAAATTAGTAACATGGTTGTTAACTGAATCTGGCTTCCAAATTGACTTTAATTGTCAGAAGGTCTTAAAAGGTGACCTGAGACACTGCAACCGTCATAAATATGAGTTGGTTGCCATGTGATTGAATTTTGATCACACGGCCATGGGGATGTTGCAATGGTTGTAAGTGTAAAAAAATGGTCATAAGTCACTTTTTTCAGTGCCATTGTAACTTCAAACGGTCACTAAATGAATTGTTGTAAGTCAAGGACTACCTGTATTAAGCAGATCAAAATCAATAATGAATTTTAAAAAATAGAGTTAAGTCAAGATAAAAGTAAAGAAACAAAGGACAATCTATGTACTAAACTGGGAGGTCAAATGCGCAGGTCATTCATTGCTTTTCTTGATTTAGATCCTGCCTTTCCACTTAAGGAGTCCTAGAAGTGTACAGAGAGCTCTTCTTCATTTTGTCCCCAAAAGAGCCTGGCTGTCGAAATAGGTTGGAGTGAGGAAAAAATGGTCACTCAGTGAGTTTCCATGGTTGAGGATGAACTTGGGTTACCCTGATATTAGTTCTGCCTAGTGAAAATATATTATTTTGCTGAATTTTTTAAATGGATGTGAATGTTAAATGTACTTACTATTTCATCAGCTACTATCCTACTTGGTTATTATGCAACTTCCATTTCTTTCTGAAATTGGCTATTTTTCTTGTCTTTCAACATAATGTCTTTCAGATTCTAAGTTATTCTGGCAATGTTACATTATAGTATTGTGTAACAGTGTTAGCTGAATTTTAATCAGGATGTAGCTTTTTTTCTAATCGTAGAGTATTTTTACTCTCTCTCCTTACTTGCCCTCATGCCTTCTACTCTAGTCTCCTGGCACCTTGAACATTTTTCTTCTCTGTCATCCATTCCACTGCTAGCTTTAAAAGCATAATTAAAGCTTCTATTTCCCATGAAGTATTTCCTACATTTGTTAATACTAGATTTCCATATCAAGGATAGAGAGACAGACAAACAGACACATACACACATGCACACAAAGTAACTTCATTAGTTGAAAGCTAACAAGGAATGTAACTACCAATTTGGAGTCCCAGATTTAACATCAACTGTCATACGCAGCAGCTGTCGCACAGCTCTTGAAGATTCTGTTTCTCGAAAATAAAAGCTATGCTACTAATAACATCAGAAAAATCAACAAAGCCTCATCCTAATGTGCATCCTGCTGCCAGCAAACCTTCCATTCCATATCTTAACTTGCTTTATTTTTTTCCCCTGCCCATTTGAGAACCGGCCCATGCCATTTTCCCACCTGAGGCACAGAAGCATATGGCATCTTCTACCCAAAAATCAAAGTATGTAATGCCCAAAACAGTATTGGGACCTGAGGCGAAAAACAACAACAACAACAACCATTCCCAAGCACCCTTCTCCTTCCTTGATAGTAGAAATACAGTAACAATATGTTAAATAATTCAAAAATGCTTCCTGTTCCATAATGCCCCCAAACAGCTGCCTGAGGCTCTTGTCTCATTCTGCCTATTGGTAAGACTGAAACTTTATCCTGCCATTATACATTACAATTACACATAGCTCATATGTATAGACTAAGCTGGTGCTTTCATAATGAAACTTGCGTTATGACTTGTAGATTTATTTATCACATCTGAATTCTTTCCTTTCTCAAGGAGTAAATTTTGGTCTCAAACAAAACTGAAGGAAAGGGGGAAGGGAAAGAGAAATTTCCTATCTGAGGAGAGACCACAACCTTAAATCCCCACATCTCAGCCCTAATCTCATCTGTTTTTACTCACTGGCTCTCTTCCTGGCTAGCTCGGGATTTGACCTCCTTCCCCCCCCACAAACATCATTTCTGTCATATTCATAAGAGCTCTTGAATCTAGATAATTGATCTATGATAAATATAACTGGTTCCAATCACCCTGTCATCTCAGGATAGTTGCACAAATGAAACACAATAAAAGGACCTCAAATATATATTTCTTCTTTTCCCCTTCTTAACAATCAGTGGCTCTTGAGCATTTGTGGATGGGAATAGCCTTCTACTGATTGACTGATAAATGTCAGAAAAATACAGACATTTTCAACACTGCTGACATTTTCCTTTTTTCATGGGTGCAGCTTGGATACATTAAACAATCACACTTGGGGAAAAAAGTCTTGCTGTTAGTATATGGGCTCTGCCACTGTGATGTACTACCTTATTTTAGGAGTAAGCAGAATTTAGGTGCCTTGTCTGTCTATTAGTCTACTTGGAACTGGGTACCAAATACATTTACTTAGAATTAGGGAATTCTGAACCAAGAAATCTAGTTTCACTATCAGACATGAGTAGAACTCACTACACTTTTATGCAGATATGCACTCCTTGTTGCCTCAAATCAATAATAGTAATGTGGTACAATGGCAGTAATATGATCTCAGAAACCTCCTTAGTACCCATCACAATTTCAGTGTGCTGGACGTTTATTTATAAGTATTCTTATACCACCCAGCTCAATACACTGGATACTGTTGGATGTTCAAAACACATGAATACCCAACTTCCTTCTGACTCATGATTGCCATTCTGAAGGGTGCAATGAAACTAGAACTGCAGAGGCTTTTGTTTAAATATCATAATTATCATCAACGTCATTAATAACACTCATCCACTTACACTATTGTGATGCAGCCTTTTACATTGGTGAAGTTACTAAAAGCAAGGATGTTGGCAACATCTATTTAGGATTATTGTGGAAAAAGCAGGCCATTCTAGGACTGTACAGTTACCACCAGGTAGCAGAAAGTGGCGAGTCAGAATTTCACAGTGTCATTTGGTTACGAATTGGGATTCTGATACAAGACGTATGACATTGCCAGTTTTGAGATAAGATGTCTTTTTGGAGACTCTTGACAGGTGAAAGTTTTTCTTCTTGGAACTAGAGCCTAACTTTTCCAGAAGGTAGAAGATATATTTATTCTTTTATTTCTTGGCTATCTTTAAAGAAACAGATTTTTCTGGGTTCTGCACCGAGGTTCTTATTTAAGGGGTGCATAGAGATAAACAGCTGGGTGGGAAATAGAGTGGCAAATATTCTTGATTCCTAGTTAGTTTAATAATGGTAATAGCATCATTACTGCCCTCTGGAAATTATACTGAAGAAATAAGTAATATGCAGATGGGGGTTGCATGCAAGGATTACAGAAACAACGTTGGTACTTGAATCAAGTCCACGTGTTCCAATTTTTTGATTCTGCATATATAGCATTTTATGGATCTTATGATTCCAATAAAACACAAAGTAAATTTAAGCTCCCTCCCTCTGAGGTCCTCTGAAGAGAGAGAAAAAGGGTGCCAGAATGGAATGTAGTTTTGCTGCATGACATAACTAATTCTTGTAAAGTTAAAGGAAATTGGAAATGCTAATGCCAATAGCTGGTCAAAGGGGGGTGGGGGTGGAGGAAAGAATCGAAAAAGAAACAAAAAGGGAG
>JANHFL010007117.1:30670-61104 GCA_032468155.1 Oxyrhabdium leporinum | reverse complement strand
CCAGATGTGCCAACATGGTTTCTTTAATAAACTCTTACTTAGATTAACACTTATCTGAGTGCTGAGTGATTTATTGGTACTTGGATGGAACGCTGACACGAATCTGTTCTATTCTATTCTATTCTATTCTATTCTATTCTATTCTATTCTATTCTATTCTATTCTTGACTAAGTTTTCAAAATCATTAACAAAAATGCAATTATAAGATTAACGATGCATGATATGAGGTGGCTATAATCCTGTTTTAACGTACCTGGAAATACAAAATGGGAATATATTTTACTTCCCTTCCCACCGCGCAGAACTTAATAAATATGATTCATTTAGAAAACACTGGTATTCGTTAATTGATTGATTCACAGGTGCATTGGATATACTGTACACAGAAACATGACTCAATTGGACACACATGGACGCAGTATCTGCATGTACTTCTCTATCTTTGTGGGCCATTGTGTTTCATATTATGTGTAGACATCCAGAATAAGACAAATACTGAAGTTGCACATAGTTACTCCAGAATGATAATGTTGTTCATGTCTAGTAGAGCAAAAGGGGAGGCTTTCCAAAGAAAGGAAAGCCTTGTACCCTGTTTCCATCCCCCCCCCCGTTTTGCAACATAAGTATTGTTCAACCAGATTAAGCCTAACTGGTCTTTTGAAGTTGGCTATGCAATTCATAGCTTGATCCTGCTGTAACTCTAAGACAGTCCTTTCTTTGAAAGCAGCACAAGCAAATTGAAATGATGAATGGTGTCAGTATTCCAGCACTAATGAAGCTTATGAAGCTTGCGGGAGAATCTGTGGAGAACGGCATATTTCACGGCACACAAAACCCCACGTGTTTCCATTTCACCTGACCTTTCGATTATAAATGAGCCTTGTCGCCTGGTTGCTGTTGTAAGCTGGAATAGGAATAGGGCCAATTCAGGCAAACCGTTTTATTAAGAACCATAATACCTTAATTAAAAATGAAATAAAATAAGCACAAATCCTTGGTTAAAAACACAGCATATGATTGCTTTGCAAACTATTTTGTATTTTGGTTTGTTATAAATGCCTCGCTAAGACAGAAAATCTATCCAGAGCCATACGAACAAGAAGACTTTATGCCAAGCCTTAGTGTATGACAACTTAATATGGATTCGTTCAATGTTTTCATTTTCTGGTAAACATTTTCACGATGTTCTGTTTATGAAGTGAACTTTGTGATTGGAAACCTATGTTTCTTGCTGAGGATTCAAACACATAAGTATGTGTGTTGGGTTACAGGATTCTGAATCAGATGTATGTCTTCATGCCACATTAAATCCGATATCCCTTATATTTCAAGAATAGCTTTTTAATATGCTTTGTGGACTTTAATAAGGAACTGAAATTCTCTCAGCCCTTGAGGGGGATAGTTCTTGTCTGTTTGGATCATAGTCTATTCCCCCACCTCCATGCATTCATTTATTTTTTATCCTAATCCTATTTATTGAAATATTTTCTTAATAAAAGTTGATATATGTACAAGCACTATCACCCCAGACAACTAGAAATGCCCTCATCTTATTCATATTTTGTAGCATCATTCATTCTTAGAGACGGAAGAGAAATCTAGCTTGAAATGTATATAAACTTCCTCTGCTTGCATACCCGAAATCTATGCACTAAAGCAGAGAAATCAACAATGGAATATGATATATTTTCTTATTTTGATATATTTTTCTTATTTTTTTTAAAAAAGTACCGGTAGGATCATATAGAAGAAAAAACTATGCAAAATATATACAGTACAGTTTATTAAGGTAAATATGCAAGAAAATAGGTGCATACAAAATTCTTGGGATTCAGAGAAATGATTGTGAAAATGGAATGGTGCTTAACAAATGAAAATGAAAAAAATGAAATCAAAAATTGAAAAGAAAATATGTCATTATATGTAGGTTTAAAGAAGGTTCTTCTATATAGTGAATAATATCATTCCTAACACTCTATGTTATGACTGTTGGGTGTATATTGTTACATGATTAGCTTTTGCAGTGATCATTTATGGTAGCGGCAGAGTGTTGTGGTGTCCTAGAGGTGAAGCTCTTGCCTCATAATCAGGAGGCTGTGAGTTCAATCCTAGGTAGTGACAGATATTTTTCTCTCTGTGTGTGCAACGAGTAATTGTCTGCTGTGAACTCCACATAGGCATCAGGAAGGGCATCCGGCCAGTAAACACTCAAGTTCCATTCAATTGCCCAGACTCCATCCCAGTGCAAGGAATTACAAGAAGAGAAAAGAAAAAAGTAGGGTGATGGCAATGTGAACTAAGATTCTTAAATAAATGAAAGCATTTGCATGAAGTATTAATAGAAAAGCTGTAGTTTTTTTCATAAAATCATTCATGCCAGCATAACGTTATTCTTGCTTCCTTGCTTGCCTATTTTAAAAACTTTCTATATTTGACTCTTGAGGTTTATTAAATGTGAAGGTTGGTAAAGCCATCATGCCAAATAGCAGGGAACTACACATGCAACCATATCATGAATCCAGTAGAATTTGGACCATTGAAATTCTGATATATTTCTCTCAGAGAAGATGGGCAACTGTGCATTTTAGCACATCTGTGAGGGCCTGCTAGACCATTTTTGTGAATTTTAAAGGAACAGTCAGAGACTTGTTTAGGGTAGCAGTCTTAAAAATAGAAGAGGAGAAAATGAGGCACATGTGAGCTGCAGACTGACACAAGGTCTGTAGAATTCTTTTAAAATCGAAAGGAACTGAATTGTGAAGTATACTTTCTGGAAAATAAATCCTTATGGGGAGAAAATGGATTGGACAGAATATTTCAATTTAATAATAGTTCAATTCTGAAAAATCAGAATATTCAGTATGCATATGTTTCATGTACAAAACATATATACAACCATGTATATACTAAAGCCATGAGTATTTCTGGAAAATCTTTGACCTGATGTTTTGTAATGTATTGCTTCCTCTTCAGAGTTTGGTTTTCATTTTGGAAGCTGATCATTGTTAAGTTTACAGCTCTAATTTGTTTGTATCAGTGAAGATTCGGAATTTAGTTTCTCCTTTCATACTAACAGTAATTAATTATTATTTTGTTCTTGGGTTCATGCAGCTTTGTTATCACTAATAACAGATGATCAGCCCATCTAAATGAAGCAAACTGGAAATTACTATTTCTGATGGAGAGACACAGCAGTAACAATTAATATGTTGTTGTGTCTGTCATAGGCCATTTCATTCCTGACACCCCTGGCTGTCATTTTTGTGGTGAAAATAATCCGACGCACAGACAAGACTGAAATTAAAGAAGCTTTGCTAGGTATGCCAAGAATAATATTAAATTCTGTTTTAAATGATGGGAAATTGTTTTCTTCCAGAAAGAAATGTTGGGAGATTAAAAAAACTTCCTTTCAAAACTTTGGTATCTGTACTGGTAAATAACTGGTAAATATTATTATCAACACCATAATCTCTTATGACCTTTGTTTCTCCTTCCCTCATTTTTACACTTACTAGGGTCTTCTTTGCACTGATTTTTCTAAACTTGTTACACTGTATTGATAGAGTAATATGTAAACAATATGTTGTATACAAATCAACTAAAGACTTGCTCTCTTGGGAAAAAATAAATTGAGTTATCTATTAACTAGACAGGGAAGGAAAGGAGAAAAAAAAAGAAGTAGGGAAGAAAAAGATAGTAGTAATTAAGTAAACCTACTGAGTTCAGGAACCTTTCTCCTAGCAAGAAAACTTTGAATGTCTGATCCTATTTGTCATTATGAAATCTTGTAACAGATTAGGATAATTCAATGTCTCTTATTAATCTCTACTCTGAAAAGTGTGTGTCTACAATGAGACAAAAGAGGGAAGGAATTATTCCTTGTCCTTACTGACTGGGCAAAGTTCATGAAGTCCTTTCAATCAGTGGGCTCAAAACATTCAATTTTAGTTCCAAGTCTCACTTCGGCAGAAGGAAAAGTCTTATAGTCACTAGCTTGTTATTATGGCTATACGCTTCCACTTTTGATCTATCCGCTTGCTTTCAACAGTGTCTGCCTCTATTTAATGATTAAAACTCAAGTTTCCCATTTCAAAGGTAATTATTTTTTGAGAAGAAAAACTCCCATCTTCCTTTCAGGTAAATATGGTTATTTGGGTTTCCAACAAATTTTATAATGGTCTTAAAAAACAATTGATGAAAGAACTTCAGTTTTCTTGGCCCTCTGGAAATAGCTGAAGCAATCATTGAGTGATGAAGTATTTCCTAGTTTTGTATTGATATTCCGTAATCCACAGAGTTCTGAAGGTTTCTTCTGCTAATGGAGGACTTACTGGGTTTTTGTTTTTTTTAAAAAGCCAGCAGTTCTTTACATCTGATGAAATCATTTCCTTATGTCTGAATAGAGAGTTGAATTAGTGTAGGGCTTAAGACACCTGGCTAGAATCTGGGAGACTTTAAGCTGTGGTCCCATCTTTGGCATGAACCAAGCTTGATGTCCTTGGAACAGTCACGCTTGCTCTCAGCCTAAGAAATTGCTAAGAAAACTGCAGAGTCCAGATAGTCCAGGCAGCTGCCAGGAGTTAGCATTCACTAGAAGGCACACAGTGCACAAAAAAAGTCAATTAAAAAGTTGATAAACAGAAAGCTAAAAAGCAGACACCCCCCCCCCCCAAAAGATGATAAACACATTTCAAGACTGCAGATCTTGAAAGCTCCATTGTAAAGGAGGAAAAACTTGTTCTAGTTTATATGGAGTAGAATATATCAACCCTTGTTAGCTGTTTATATAACCCTTCTCATTGGCAGTAAATTGAGCAGGAAGGAATGGTTTGTTGATTGGTTGTTGATGTAACGGGATCAAATATGAATCCATCTTTATCCTGAAGGGGAAATTTGTGGGTTCCCAAGGCATGAGATAGGAATTCATTATGCCAAAAGATCATAGGAAAAAAAAGCCATTGGAAACATTTCATATTTTATCAAATTATGAGTTACGTTTCCTGTAAACATTATAACAGCCTATTTCTGAGTTCTGATTGCAAATTTAAAGCATATTTTGTAGTTTTATATGTTTTTTTTTTGTTTGCTTTTAGCTGTGTCCCTGGCTCTTGCTTTAAATGGACTCTGCACAAACACTATTAAATTAATAGTGGGGAGGTAAGTCCTGAGTAACTATTCAATATACACAAAGGTATCCATAATGACATTGGGTTGCTTTTCATCATTATTGCTACTATTATAGTACGTGTTCTTTTAAAGGTGGAGAAATTAATGGGCAATTAAATGAAAACTGGTAAATTTAATGTTTTGTAGATTGCTTAGACATCTAGAAAATATTATGCAGTGCTTCAGGTTAGATCACTTTGGAGCACCCAGGTACACAATCTAGTACCTGTCTACAATACCTTAATGAGTATTGTAATGGGAAAAAACATACTCAGGATTTCCCCCCTGTATGTAGGGAGCAGAGTGGGAAATTCCACAAAAGTGTTTAAGTTAAAGCAACTTCCCTTTTGCTTTACTTGGAGAAATGAAATCTTGTATGGGAAAATGTAGAAGGAATTAATTTTAATTGTCTGCTCCCCTAAACCAGCTCGGTTGAAATCAGTTCATTGCGTGATACCAGTATGAATCCTCTGTTTTCTTCATCTTTTAAAAGTGCCTCATGTGGTCTTTTCCACGAGATTGAAAAAGCCAATTAAGTTTTGAAAATGGTCTTCCCATATAAGCCCCTTGGTTTAACTCTAGGCGGTTAGAATTCTTAACTGCTTTCATGGTCAAAATGCTTTGGATGAAAATAACTAATTAATTTCCCTCAACTCTTTGTTGCTCCGTGGAAAGCAGGAAAAAAAAAGAGCTTCCCCAGCAGAAATAGTCAGCTTAGTATAATGATCTCTTGGAGGCTTTACTAACGACTGCTCTTCCATATCAAATGTTCCTGGGGTTTCTTGCAGGCCGCGTCCTGATTTCTTTTACCGCTGTTTTCCGGATGGAGTAATGAACTCTGAAATGCACTGCACGGGTGATCCAGATGTTGTGTCAGAAGGGAGGAAAAGTTTTCCCAGTATCCACTCTTCCTGTAAGTTTTTTTTAAGATGGTGTTCTTTGCCGTGATTCTTCCTGCTTCCAAGGGGATATAGGAAAGAGAAGACATGTATGAGGTAGACAGAGAGAGTACCACCCAATTGAACGGTGGAAGCACTGGATGGGGGTAATGACACAGAGTGGAAGGGCTTATGCACTTTTCTCATTGTCTGCTGGGTATGATTTTGTGGTTGTTTTTAAAAGTGAGTTAAACTCAGAAAAGTCAGAGAAGATATTCAAAGGAGGAATATCGAGAGCAAGCGTGACTGAGGGGTTTTTAAAGGGGTTTTAAAAAATTTTACGGGTTAATTTTAAAATGGTTTTAAGAGACTTTTGGATGTAAACCGCCCCGAGTCCTTGGAATGGGGCGGTATATAAATTTAATAAAATGAAAATGAAAATGAAAAGAAAAAGCATCAGTCTTTGGCCACAAATCTATCCCCTGATTTAGAGGAAAAAGTAGAAATATTGTGAATCATATGAGGGTCTGGATCGGAAATAACAACTCAGATATAACTGGTTCTGCTTCTGGGGACTTTCCATTTAAAGTGTTGGATGAGACTGATATGCATCTTTAGGGATGTCTTAGACATAATCGCCCTTTCTGGAAGACCAGTCATGGTCAAGAGGTCTTTCACACATATTCATCTAGTGTGCTAGCTGTACCTAGTCCTAGATCAGGAAGCCCTTCAGATGATTGGTGCAGGTAGTCCTTGACTTACAATAATTCATTTGAATGACTGTTCAAAGTTACAAGAGCAAAACAAAAGTGATTTATGACCGTTTTTCACAGTTATAACCGTTGCAGCATCCCTATGGTCATGTGATCAAAATTCAGATGCTTGGCTACTGGCTCATCTTTATGACAGTTGCATTGTCCCAGGGTCATGTGATCACCACTTGTGACTTTCCAACAAGCAAAATTAATGGAGAAACCAGATTCACTTAACAACTGTATTACTAAGTTAACAACTGCCGTGATTCACTTAACAACTATGACAAGAAAGATTGTAAAGTGGGGCAGAACTCACTTAACAAATGTCTCACTTAGCAACAGAAATTTTGGGCTCAATTGTGGCCGTAAGTTGAGGACTACCTGTAGTTGTTTTGATACCCTATGCTGTTTCTCAGTGATTAGCTGTTGCTTGATTTTCAAGTAGAAGTTGCCCACTTGAGTCATTTGGAATCAGGCAGCCTCTAAACAAAAAAAATCTACAAGACACCTGCACAATATGTGAAGCAACAATTCTAACGCTGAAATGTTTACCTAGCCTTTGTTTAGTATTATTTTTGCCATCAAGTCCTTTTAAATCGCTAAACATTGCTGGTCAGTTGCAGTGAATACAATGTATCCCAGGTTGTGCACGATTTTTATTATATGGCCACACTTTCCCAGAATTCTTTCCCATTCCAAAGAATCTGCCTTTGAAGGATAACTCTTAAGGTAACAGAAGAGGAATTTAATTAAATAATTGAAAAAAATTATATCAAGTACTTGCAGTTTAATTTCAATTGATTTGAATGTTTTTATTTGAAGTCATAAAATATGTGTCAAAGATGTGATCATTGCTATTGTAGATGGGAAAAGATATATCTAAGAACTACAGTAATGTATGTATATTATTCTATTTATAAATGTGTCTATGTACATACATGTATACTATACATACACAGACACAGACACATGATAATGCTGTAGGCAAATGCCTAGATTATATATACTGTATATGACAAATTATAAACTAAACAAATGCAAATGAATATCAGTACTGCATGCGTGATGCCGTACGACTTTTTCAAAAAAGTCAGTTTTCTAAGTGTATTGCATATAAATGAGTAATAATCCACTTTTCAGAATGAACTAAAACAGGATCACTGTTGTTGAGATGGCTGCTATCCAGTTTTACCAAAGATTCTGGGTAAATTCCTTTAATTTCTCGGAACACGTTGTCTCTCTCTGCCTCTGTCCAGTTTGTTCTGATTTTCCCCACCAACAAACTATTGGCAGATACACAAAAAACAACAACAACAAAAATCACCATCATACAAGATTGTATAAAACAGAGTCTGCTTCTTCTGTTTGCAGTCCTAAATGCACATATGAGACATTAAGTAATATAATAGTATTTCTTTTTCAGTGAATAAGATTGTTTTGTAATGGTTGATTTATATGTGCATGTATGTATGTATATGTCATCAAACGAAGAAGTAAACTCTCTGTATTATATTATGACAAGGTGTAATGTTTATATAAAAGCACGATGTGATGTTATCCTAGGGCACCCTGCTTGCAAATCTTCTTTACCTTAAACTAAAGATTTGGCGAAAGACATTGAATGGGTAATTCCCCTTCCCTTCACTTTGTTCTGTTATGGACCTTAAGCAATGTCCTTTCTTATTGGACTTGCTCAAGATCAACAATGATTTTCCATTGTTGTGAATGAGATCAGGTAGTTAGAAAAATCAGAGTGGTTGTGCCCTTTGCTTTATGGTAGGGTAAAACTGACATAATTCCTGATCACATTAATCATGTGGCCAGTTTAAAAGAGCGTGAGACTCCTCAAAACTGCACAGCTGCACTTGTTTTGCATCCAAAGGCAACCCATGGAGTGTACCTCCCACCCAATTAAAGAACACTTTATCCTTTGTACAATATTTTTTTAGAAATCAGTTTGTTGTTGCTGTTCCCCCCCCCCTTTTCCTTGCTTTAGAAAATGCATTAGAAAAATCTAGTTAGCTGTCTTACAAAAGAATAAAAATTGCTATCATTCACGATCCATTTCTTAAATGAGTTAAAACAGCCAACTGCAGTTTTAAGCTTGGTTATTTTTTTCTCAAGTTGTAATATCTAATATGTAACAATTGTAACATGATGTCTGTTTACTGTACTGTCAAAGAAACTATTAAGAAGAAGAATTGAAAGGCTATATCTTTTGTGCTTTCGTTGTCAATTAAGTAGCTGCAGCGTGAAGCTGCATTTCCTACTTAGTGTTTGGTAATACGTTTGATAAATTTTTGTGAAACAGTGCATAGTATTTAATGCCTTAGTCCTTTTTTTCTGGTCATGTTATCCCAAATATTATACATTGTCATCATAGGGTAGTTGTTCCAACCAATTAATAGTTCGATTGTACACTTGTACATCTTCACTCTACAGAGGAATCCATTTTTTTTCTTCTTTTTGTTGATTGAGAGACACATCTATCTATTAACCGGATACAGGTGATTATAGAATTCCTCCATTTCCATCTCTTCTTTACTTCTTGGAGAAGGTAAGTCTCCCCATTCCTGCCTAAATCTTGGTTAGGAACAAAAAACTTGCTTCTTAAGGGTAAAAGTTGCTGAACAGTTGATACAGATTTATAGTCCAGCTATTTTTGATATTTTCAGACATACATCACTCAAACTTTTTGAAAAATTGTGTTCTCCTTCTATTTTATTAATGAGAATTGTGCTAGTTTATTGTCTAATAAAACACATGGTTTCTGATCAACCAAATGGTAAATGGGCTACAGGATGAAACCTGCAGTAAATCACACCATTTATTCTTGGCACCAATTCACAGTGGGGGTTTTTTGCAGGCTAATTATGACGGTATTAAACGGCGCTCTGTTTTATTTTGTCAGCCTATTCCTATCTTCTTGCTGCCTGAAAAAATACTGTCATTTTTATATTTTTATACTCTTTTTTAAATATTGCTCAAATGAGCAGGAAGACAATTAGCAGACTACACATGAAATAAAGTAGTGAACAACAGTTGACAAAAGTGTGCAAAGCATGACAAAAGATCTAATTTTATACTGTCAGTCACTTCACAGTTGCTGGTATCAGTCTTGTTGGCTGAAAAAAAAACTATATTTAGGAATAAAACAAAAGTGTTTCAAAATGAATACGGTTGCCTCACTAATTCTTTCTCCTCCCAACCACCTGGTAAAATATGTTAAGCAAGCTTTTTGTGGTTGAGAGTGGATGTAAATTAGATCTCCTAATCCCTGTTTACCTATTACAGCACTTCTGGATCTTTGATGTCCAGCATTTCTTGTCTGTAGATTTCTTTTGCATGTATATGTAGGTGCCTCTAAATTCTTGGCATAGGCATTTATGCTCCACCGTGCATTTCTAGTTTTTAAAAATGGTGGTGTATTTACTCATTATTTCACAAATCTTAACACACACACACACACACACACACACACAGATACATATTGCGTTTTCCCGAAAATATGACCTGCTTCAATAGTAAGTCCTACTTTGATTTTTACACATGCACCCAATATAAGCTCTACCCCGAAAATAAGCCCTAATTAAGACCCCTCCCACTTCAGGGTGCACAGGTAAAAATTAAGCTAGGATGGGGATGGAGGAGTGGAGCTGCCTTTGAAAAGTTGCAGCCAGTTGCTTGCACATCCCAACACCTGTCTTGCCGGCCCATTTCTTCTGCAGCTAGCAAGGCTATCCTGAAGGCCTCTGTAGCTGATTACAGAGCTCTGGATCAGTCTGGAGTTCTGTTATAGGCTGCAGAGGCGTTCAGAAAAGACTTGCAAGCCTTGCCAGCCAAAGAAGTTCTTGAAAGCCTCTGACAGAGCGAAGGAGGCCAGGGGCAACGCACGCAAGTGAGGTGAGTCAGTGGATGACATTCTCCCCCCTCCCCAAAAAAAGACCTGGTGTCTTTTTGGGTGGCAAAAAAGTTAGAAGACAGGGTCTTATTTTCAGGGAAACACACACACACACATATGTAATATAATTATAAAATTATACATATAATGTCCATGTTTCGGATACCTGCCCATCAGGTTCATTGTATCTATTATTACTTTGAGTAATACCTCTCTAAAATCAATACACATTTTATGTATGTGCTAGGAGTAAGTTTTAGCAGACAAACCTCTAAGCCATAAGAAATGAAACTTCCAGGACTAAACGATTCTGTTGTTCGGACATGCTAAACGTCTTGCAGTTCCTTGTTTGGAACCTCCTATATCAAAATAAAAAGCACTTCACTTCAGATTCCACAATATCCATCTTCTCAAATCAACCTAAACCAACTAAGTTTTCAGAATACTATTAACGAATCAGCAGTGTGCTGCTGTCTGGGTTGTTTATTTATTAATTAAAGCATTTATATGGCTCAGGTCATGTGGCTGTGGACAAGAAAAATCATAATCAACTCCTTACAAATTAATATATCATTAAAACAATAAAATGGTGATCAGAACTAATATTCTTTTTAGCTAATCAACTGGAGACTTGGAACATCCTGATTCCAAGGCCTAAGCCAGGTCTAATTGTCCAACAATATTCTGGTGTGAAAGTAGTTTCCAAAGCATAAGGGTCACCACAGAGAAGGCATTCCTCCTGGGATGACATTGTTTCCCTGAAGGAAGCCAAATGTGTCCTCTTTATTGCATCCAGATGCCAAATTGACATACAGTAAAGTAATGTGATGTTGTGCAAAAGACCCTTCCCCTCATCATCCCCCCCTCCAGGTCAGAGATGTCGTCTCCTTCTCAGGCTTATTAAACAAAATGAGAAGATTTTTTTTCTTAGCTTCCAGTAATATTTTTTAAAGGATAGAAACAAGGCGGAGACTTCCGCAAAAGATGATGTTCCTTGGCCTCATTTATCTAGCGATGCATTGAGCAAAGGCAGGTAATGCGTATTGCAAATGTGGATGGTTCTTTCAGAGGATATATTTCTTCTAAGCAACAGAGCGTAGGAAAGGGAAGGGACTCATTTACTATGAGTGTAAATTTAACTATTGAGGAGGGGATTGAAAAGACTGGACAAACATTTGTCTGAAATGGTCTTATAGGGTTTCCTGGTTGAGCAGGGGGTTGGACTAGAAGACCTTCAAGTTCGCTTCCAGCTCTATTCTGCTTGGTTGATTGGGTTTTAAATTAGGCCAAGAACTGCATGAAAGTAATCTGTCAGTAATACATTCCTATGTGATATTAACTTAAAATAATTATTAAAGGATTTGTGTGGTTTATTGCAAGAACAGCCAAGAGGGAATGAGCTTCCCCAAATTAAAGCAGAATTGATCAGACTTCTAACTTACTGGTACATGTTAACATGCTTAATGTTTTATGATGTGGTGAAGGCTCTAATCCCATACTCATTTACTTTATAATGATAACTGTATTGAACTTGCTTCTGAACTGACATGTTATAGAGTGTGTTGTTAGGGCGGTTCAAAATATGATGAGATGTGGTATTAAAGTCGAGGCATTTCAAATTGAGATTGATTTCATGCCAACGAAATATTGGTAATGGAGTTAACTATTTAATTCTCTGCATCACTGTCTGGTTTCCTATATATGATTTAAATTAAATAAGACACTCACAAGGAATTGGCAGCCTTTCAGTGTTCTTTAGCAAAATAATTAAATGATCTTTTCCCCAAAGTCTGGTGGCAGGTTCAAGTAATCAATGACATTATATCAGTGCCAGGCCAAGAAGATTTTTTTCCCCATAAGGGTGGTGTGTGGTTTGAATCCTGCAGGGTAATTTATCTTCAAAAATATCTTGCCTTTTGAATATTTACTAAAGTGTTTCTGTTGGATAAAAGTCCCTTGTTAAATATAATCTTGGCTTTAAAAAATGGCAGGCAGAAAGAGTATATGGGAAATAAACTCTTCTAAAGAGGCTTGGGGTTTTTTTGCAAGCCAAATCGTCCAACCAGATGCCCAGTGATAAAAGATTGGAAATTAAATCAGAGCAGCTATTTTTCGTAACATCATCCTGCTCTTTGTTACTGTAAATAGATTACTGTTCTGAGCAATTGAAGAACAATTTGTCAGTGCATCAATTTTGGAATTTCCTACTAGTAATGAATGCATGATTTCAAGTACCAGCTGCTACTTGCAAAGGTTGCAAAAATAACATTTATTTCCAAAAGAAAAAGTTGAAGGTGACCTAAAACTACATTTGGTTCTTTTAGCCCACACATTTAATTCCACTTATTTCTGCATAACATCCAATTAAACCAGTCCTTATAATTGTGAATGCCAGGATAATTGCTTTCTTATAACTGTTTAAGGTGTTGAAGAATATGAGCAATCTAAACTTTCACTGCAAACCACTTTAGGGCTTTTAAAATGGGATGCATTGTACCAATGGTTTAACAAAGTAAATGTATGACAATAAAGAAAAAGACTGTCAAATTATTAATAATCAAGACACATTGCATTTACTTGGAGATACTATTTGGTTGATTCACAAATTTCTATGTAAATTGAAAATGTTGCTGATACTTTTCTATACCTATTTGCCTTTTCTGGGAAATGTAAAAGCAGGGTGTGAAAGCTTAGAGCCTTTTCCATTGAGGGAAAGGAGAAATGGACATGCTTTTTGGACACAGCATTGATTGACAATTAATAGCAAAAGCAAAAAGCACTTTGAAAGCTGCTGCACATCCTACAATAACCCTGGCCGAGCAAAGTAATCTATGGTGCAACATTTTATTACAGGCCCCCATGTACTATAGTTAAAAATAATTGCTATCCTTACCCTCCATTGATTTGTTTAATTCTCTTTTCAAGCTATCAAAGCCAAAGGCCTTATTCACATTTGAATTCATCACATTTTATTTGTTTGCACCCGTTAATAAAATATGACACAGTCTCTAAGTCTTGGCCTTATGGATACTTTCATTTCTGGATCTCTTGCAGCTATTTTAGATTATAAGATCTGAGAACCCAGTAGGGGATTTGACCATGCAATCTAAAGAAAAGCCTGTGTGATAAGTTTACAAAAATGGATTGGACAGACGATGAAATTTAACTTTGCTTTCATTTACAGAGGGAAAATGAGAAAAAAAATCACCAGGTGGAGACATGCATAGGTTCTACCTGAAATTGAGAAACATTGACTGCTGCTGGCCACAAGGAAATTGCCTGGCTGAATTAGTGAAGATATTCAAATAGTATACACAATGCATTTTCCAAACCTTTTTAATTAACTTCTGTCATTTTAAAAACTCTAACAATAAATTGAGTTTCTCTGCTGCTTATCTTTCTATTACAAGTAATCAGAATGCAACATACTAGAAAAGTATTGCAATTTTCTCCTGGCTGTAATGTTCTCCTGGCTGGGTTCAGAGTCCATTTGATAAGTGTTAATAAGCCCTTGCAAGTCATTTCTGAACTGACTACATTGCTCCTGGGTTTGGTGCTTTTTACACATCATTCTTTCCTTCTTACCAAGTTATTCTGATATTATTTATTTATTCATTTAGTGTACAGCATATTCTCCTGTATTTTCTACACATGCTAGTAATGGTGATGGGTATCAATGGCTGGGATGAGGACAGGGATAGGAAGTAAATGACAATGTATGCACAGTGATATATTTGCATCAGATAACATTATGCAAAGGAGGCAAATATTTGTGTCATGGCATTGTCACCTGTGTAGCATTATATATTGGTTTCACCATAGTCTAATAGACTCCATTAGTAATGGTAATTCCAGTTTAAGTCATTGATAGCTGACATAAGGCCTGTGTAACAACTGAGACCTATAAGAGATTCCCAGCAAAGTTTTGGAAATTAGAAGACTTAGCCTCCAGAAAGAGGCCTGGCAAAATAATGTCTCTGCAAAATATAGCCAATGACTGCAGCAAAAGTAAAAGAATTGGTGAATATATTGATTCTTTGAAACCTTTCTGGATAAGGAGAGAACAGGAGATCATCCATATTACTCTGAATGGTTTCTCCTTGCAAGCAACCTGCAATACAGTTGTCTTCCATGGGGTTGAATGCCAGGAGAGAAAGGGATTAGCCATTTTGCTCACAATTGTAATGCAGCCTTTTAAAGAACACTAAGTTCACAAGCCTCACTTTCTAATCATTTTTGGAAATTGCCTATCAACCGTCTTAAAACTTAGACCTTTGGAAGATAAGTTTGAAAAGTTGCCCAAGGAGTTCAATTTCAATTCTAAAAAAGGGAACAATTAATTACAACTTAGGAAGTTAAAGAAATTGAAATAAGATAAGCTAAATAAGATTTTGATCTCAGAAAGTTGCAGTAGGTTAAGGGTCTAATTAAATTTGGAATATTGACTCTTGCTTTAATATTTTGGAATTAGCTGTAAAAATAAGCAGTGCTTGTGGATTATTTTGGTTAACTTAGTTCATAAAAAGATAACTAATTCTATAATATTAAAAATGGGACACTAGAGACAGCTAAAGATTCTAAGTGGAAAAAAAGTACAAGCCGACTCAAATCTTATATCAATATTTGAATGAATTAAAGACTGTTAAAAATAAAAAAGAAAAGGAAGGAAAATAAAGTTAGTTTATTTGATCAAGGTTAAAATAAGACTTTAATTTGAAAAATTCTAGCAAATCGTTACAGATTGAAACTGGGATTGAAAAGGTGATGTTTTATGGATTTGCTAATAGTTAAAGAATGAGATATGGGATTAATAAATTTATATTTAGTAATATAGAAGTTACTAAATTTGTATATACTAGTAAAGAAGCTTGACATATTTACATATCTTTTTATCACATTCTTTTCTCTTTTTCTTGTATTTTATTACTATTATTTTTGTTTCTTTAAATTTAGTTTGTATTCATTTTTATTTTTAGTAATAAAAATCCATAAAAATTATATGGAAATTTTTCATATGCTTTCTATGTCTTTCAATCAGACAGTTTTCACCAAATGCACATACTACCTGACAGAAAAGCCATTAAGTGAATGATAAATGTTCCTTTTTTCCCATTTGAAACAAGATCCATTTTCCTGCTTGAAAGCTACAATGGTGATTTTCGTATAGGGCGGTAAATCCTTTGAAATAAATTATCTATATATGTGTGTGTGTGTGTGTGTATGCATGTGTCAATTTCTTTTCATTGTCTCACAAAAAGCTGATCGAATGGAATGGAATGGAATGGAATGGAATAGAATAGAATAGAATAGAATAGATCCCCACTCCCATGCTATAAAAATTAGTTGACAGCTTGAAGTCATGCCAATGAAATGACTTTCAATGAAGTAATTGGGAGAAAACCCGAACAACAAAAAAAGATCAACCATGCTTTATAAATTATTGTGGCCCAGTTTGTACATTGAGCTAAATCAGTGTCTTCAAAGACACTGATTTAAGGTACCCGAAGAATCCTCAAGTGTGAAAAATCAATCCAGAATCCATTAATGAAACCATTTCATGTAATTTGTTTTATTTAAACAAAATGTTACAATAAATATTATAATAATTTCATAGACTGCAAACTAAATTGTTATGTTGAAAACCCGAATGATTCTCATGAAACCCTGAGATTTTAGGGAACACAGTGTTAATACTATGGAGCTAAATCAAAATCAGTT
Source organism: Oxyrhabdium leporinum (assembly GCA_032468155.1). Lineage (NCBI taxonomy): Eukaryota > Metazoa > Chordata > Lepidosauria > Squamata > Cyclocoridae > Oxyrhabdium > Oxyrhabdium leporinum. Next base: position 44,685 of record JANHFL010007117.1, on the reverse strand, counting down.
TGGCATAACATGATGTGTGAACATATAACGATTGCTTCCCAGACTAATTAGAAGGAGATTCTGCAAGCTCCTTTCTTATCAATGACAAGACCCTCCAGTCTCCAGTTCCCCCCCAAAAAGCAGTAATAAAGCAATATGAAGGGAACATTGCCTTAATCTATATTGGCTGTATCCTGGGAAATATTTCATTTGCTGGAGGTCTTGTAATCCCTTTCTTTCTAATAAATTCTTGCTAAAGAGACTGAGAATCAAGTTTAGGAAAGGAATTACTTGTGGTGTCTGGTAGAGTCCAAGAACCTAACAGCCATATTGTTAGATTTATTAGTCTTTTTCAGTGTTAACCCTGGAAAATAATCTAAATTCACAAGGTGAATAACAAATATAAAAAGTGCCTCTTCTAAGGAGAAATGATCATTTAGCACATTCAGCCAGAATGGGGTTATTGAAAGAACTCCATCCCAAAGTCAATCCAGAGGGGGATATCTGCTTCTCTAGATATATTGCTCCATGATAGGCCCCTCTGTGTCTGAGTTTTGAATGGGGTTACCCATGAAGACCAAACTGTTGCAGAGCTTTGAATAGTTGCATAAGAGTTAGTTTTAAGGGATGTTGGGTTTAAGCATAGAATTAGGATTGACACTGCTTGTTTCTGGCTTTTATAATTTTGCTAATTTCAGGGAGCCTTCAGACGTCAGCCATTTAGAAATTTTCTTTCTTGCTAATAAAAAGAAAAAAAAAGGAAGAAAAGGCTTTATTTATGTTGCCTAGCTGCTTTAAATATTCAGGTAGTTGGTTGCTTTTGTCTTGGAGTGATGTACAGCTGAAGTACAGTTTTTAGTTTTCATCTCTTTCCTCTACCATCGTCCACACTGAAGGACAATCCTGATTCATAAGTGGGAATCTTTATGACACATACCTAAAATAGTCGGTTATTGAGCTAAGACTTTTCGAATGCAAGGTGTGTACTTTACCATGGTGTTATATTTGTTCTTTCATTTCCGTATTGCATACTGAGGGAATAAAGCATACGTAGTCAGCATGTGTGCAGTATTTTTACTCAGATGTTAACTGCTGCATCATCCTGTACTGTTCTTTTTCAAAAAGGTGGCAAGTGAAGGACAAACTAATTCTTACAGTAATTATGCATTGGTCACTTTCACAGTTGAAGGCTAGCCAGTGACAGTATCTGCTTGTCCAGATATTGTGGATGGCACGCGTGTAACATATTTCTATTTTTTAACAAGCTTTTGTAAGTTCCATGCAGTGCAAAACCTGAAAACAGAAGAAACTCTTTATAGGAAACTGCCTTCACGCAGATGGATTTTAAGCCTTTGTGCAGCCAGCTGTATTAATCTAGGTTTAATTATCACTTGTCAGTTGCTTCTTCTTATGATCCAATTTATCCTGAGAATGTGAAAAGTTAAAAGATTGCCCTTTTGGAGCTGCTATGCCACTCTATAATAACATACCAATATATTTGATTCTTTGTTCCTTCCGACAGTGAATGTTAGTCTTAAGATACCAGTCTGGTAGTGGAAAATTCACAAATGGAATAAAGGGGACAAGGTTAAATATTTAACTATATGACAGTCAGTCAAGATTGCTCCCACTTTCTATGCAGAGGTATGAAGCAGCTTGACAGCCAGCCAGAGACCCAGGAAGCTACACTATCATTGTGATCCCAGTCTTGGCCATGTATGAAAGGGAGGGACAAGGGAGGGACAAGATCAGTTTATGAGTCAGTCATAAGAATGCTGTCAGGTCTGCCTCCATTCAAATCCTAAGAAAGAAAACTCATGGATTTAGAGAAAGTTCATGGATTTAGAGAAGAGGTACTTTTACGAAGAATGAACCGAGAGCAGCAAAAGCAAGGCAAGATCTGGGAAAAATCCACATCAAAGTTACACATTGAAAGTCACCCCAAATCCATCCCCCAGGGGTGCAGCCCAGAAAGGCCAATCAGTATCCAATATGATGTTATGGGAAAACTCTTCAACAGATGTTGTATGTCTCTGGAGGCCCAAGACAGTTGGCCTTGGAAAAGTCCAAAAAACTCCACTCAGTTGATGGGTGCAAACCTCCCAATTTTCACGGGAGGTTCACGGGAGCTACTTCACACCAGCTCACTTCCCCACCGCAAATGCCAAAACTCTGCTCCCTTTTTCTATGGTAGCCAAGGGCAAGCAAGCTGCAGACCGCACGCTGGAGATTTGACTGACAGATACAGTGGGAAAGCATTAACCCATGTCAATTCTAGGAGAATACTTGAGACCTTGGTCCAACAGGAAGAATAGTTGGTTATAAACCATTTAACAAAAAATCAGATATATTCTAATAGTAAAAACAACTATAAATGGCTTATCAATGAAGTTACTGAGTAAGTAAAAAGCTGTAAATATGGAGAAAACAGGCTCATGGGGCATCTTGTCTTTTTGTACGGATAGATATATCTAAGATGCCATCAGATGATGGATTGAGAACGTTGAATTTCATAATGTTGTAAAACTATACAAGCCTCCACCCCTTTAGAGATGCACAAAGAGCAGATAGAAACCTCAGTCACACTTTAACTATGAAATTTTGTGTGTTTTATATAAAGTGACTCATGTAGGATGAATTTGACTAGCCATTCTACATGCTATACTTCTACTTGTGGATATGTGCAATGTGATGAGAATATTCTGTTGATTACTTGAATTAAAAAATTTAACTAGTCTATTACCCCAATAAAGTTTTGATGTTGTGTAGCTGAGAAAGTGAGGTCAAAGTTCAGCGCAGGAGTGCAGAAGAGAGAAACAAGGGAAAGAGATCCGAGGCAGCAAACAAACTAGAATGAGGAGAGTCTTGATTGATCAGACAATTAGGAAAGAATAGGTTGTGGCCCCATGATATAAATCATTATTTTAGACAGTTCATTTGAACACTGGCTAATCTATAATCTCAATGGAGACAAGCTAAATCAAATCACTTGTATATGCCAATATTACCATGCAAACACCACAATGTACATATTTGTGTCAGATATTGCGAAGGAAGTACATAATGTTGACATATGCATGATGACATTATTGTATACATAACATTTTAGCATCATTGCATTTTGCAGCAGATCCACTGTCAAAAGGCTAGCCACTTTCAACTCAAACAGTTTGAACTTGCCCTAGTTAACTGCTCATTCAGATAATCATTCCATGCTCAAAAGAATTTGGGTTACTATGCAAGATGGAAAAAAATTCAAAAGGAGTGTCAACAGATGGTTTTATTGAGGTTTTTGCAATCCAGTTGACATCCTAAGCCAAGATCAGCCAACTAGCTAGCTTGTGTAGTAACCACCTTGCTTTACAGATGGAAAAGAAATTTGTCTTTCAACAGGACAATTACTAAATGACTCTTCTGGAAACTTCTGATTTCAGCCAGATAGCTTTGTTATGCCTATTGTGATATTTTGACTTTTGGGTTGAGTGTGCAGTGATTTTGAAGCCAAAACCTATCACTTATTTTTGGAAAGCCTCTTTATTATGGAGCTGAAGATTAGGATATTGTTTGAGGTGTTGTCTTTGTACATTGTGTATTTCTTTCATTTTGAACAGGGGAGATTAACCTTCAGGTTTCTGTTTGCTTTTATTAAACTATTGTGTATGCAGTGCTTATTATAGTCATTATTTTTATGGTTAACTACCGCTGTTATAGATCAGAACCTTCATTAGGAGACATCTAAAACACATGATGTAATCAATATATTTAGTTATAATTGCAATGACAATAGTTTTTATGTCTTTTGCTTTTAGAATCAGCTTCTGTCTGATTTTTTTTAAGAGCTGCTTCTTTATATTCGAAAAGATTATAGTCCTGTGCAAAGAAGCTCAGTTTCTTTCTTTCTTTCTTCTTGTGTTCATGATACTCGCATTAATATAAAATTGAAAATTGGTGCTTTAATAAGGTTACTTTATCTGTTGCTACTTTCTCATTTAGTTTAATAAGGAGGCTTTCTAATTGAGCTTACTAGATCCCATTCTGTACTGTTTACTATTTCTGTTGCCAAGGTTGGCAAAACAGCAGGGAGTAATTGAAATCTTTGGAATGTTATTGCTGTACCCAATCCAAGATGAACTTCAATCATTAACCCCATAATCATTTAGAAGAGTGGAAACAAATCTGATCTTATCTGGGATTTTGCTAAGCAGAAAGGAACGATGGATCGATGCATTGATTGCTTGTCTTATTTCTAACTCGTTACTGCTGGCAACAAGCTATAAACATATCTATTTCCTTGATGCTATATAGACCACTATCACATAATCTGCATTACAGCCGTGTAAAATACAGATTTTCAGATCTTTTCTCAGGCTTAGCACCTCACTGTCATGTAACAACTAATTAGTGTTATCTTGCTCTGTCCTCAACTGTCTGAAACAACTTCTTCCTAGATACAGGATAGGGCCTAATTCTACTTGCCTTTAAGAAAGATATTAAGATGTGATTGCCCCTCCATCCCAAGGCATTAGGGGCCGCTTGCATGGAGTTCTCTTTTCATAGCTTTGTTGTGGTGCTTGGTTGCCATTTTTTATTTTGTGCCTTATACGTTGCGTATGTTTTAATATTACATGGAGTTTATGTGGGACTTCAGTTTATTCTTCCTTTTTTGTTGTTGTAGATTTTTCAGACCCACACTGTTAGAGTTGAACAGATTTAGTAAATAAAAGAAAATACATCTAACATTTTGGTAGAAGACATTTTGCACCAATTGAGAAAGCAGAATGCCTGGACGAATCCCTCTTCCAATAGTTTATCAAATAAAATCGAGAATTATAATGGCAAATTCACTGCTCTGGGGCTTTGGTCTCATCTAGGGCTGGAAGACAGAGTTCCCTATTTATAGGCATTATTGTCACAATTTACATCAGTTCCATCCAGTAGTAGTAACTGTATGAAATATAATTAAAACGCATGTGTCCTTAGTGATAATTCCCCTTTGGGAATTATTGAGTGAGTTGAAGGAAAGATGTGGAAATGTGGAAGAAGAAGGATGTTCATGATTGCAGGAAAGTACTCCCATCTGTGGTTGAACAGATATGTTACAGAGACATCAATTTCTCTCTTGCATATAAACCTTGTCTCTTCCCACACATTATTAAATGCATAAATGCTTGATCCCAGTGCCAATTAATAGCCTATAAAATCACTCCAAATGTTTTAGAATGCATTCCGGCAGTAAACATTTCAATAGTCTGAAATCCTTTGATCTGCATGAATGGTCAAGTGTGTGTGTGTGTGTGTGTGTGTGTGTATGTGTGTGTGTGTGTATGTGTTTGTATATGTTCATGTTCATATATGAATCATTTTATGGAATGAATACATTCAAATCATAGCTAAATGAAAATCACATTACCATCATCTTACACAAGAGTTAAACACCAATATTAACACAGTAAAAGACATTTATGTCTCTGTTGGATTGTAGCCAGTGGATTTTGCCCTTTTTGGTTTTTCACAGCGTTAGATGATTTTATCTCAGTCAAAGGAAAGAAAAAGATTGTATCTCCCTTGTTAGACCCTTGAAAACCTTCCCTACAGTGTAATACGTAGCTTGTTATGTTTTCTCCAAAGATTAAGGGACTGAGACAGGAGGAAGAAATTTTTTGTTGTTTGCTTGGGTCAATAAATTGTTTCCTTGCAAGTAATTTGTAACTTTGTGCCATTCTCTGTTTATTTGGTCCTTTGTTAATTTGCTCCTTGGATTGAAAAATGTCATCAGTGAGAGAAAGAGACTCATAATATAGCAGAAAAGCATGAGCAGTCTGCAAACAGTCTGCAAAGCTGTTCTGCCAAGAAGCATTGGTAATAATGCTTATCCATTTAATATGTACATTAAATACCAGCTGCAGAATGGAAGGTAAGAACAGGAACTTGGCAGTCCAGGACCAGAGAGCCTCTTTTGGTCCCAAAAGCTAAATTGCACACTAGACTCTTTCCTATTAGGGAAGAAGCCTCTTTCTTCAAAACTATACCAATGTATCTCAAGTGTTCGCAGGAATTGACTTCAATCTCTGTGAATCTTGGTGCGAGATGTTCCATACTGAGCCTGATTCATTCAACCTTCTCCTTTCCAAGGAAAGGACAAGATTATTCTTGGACAACAATCCATAATTTGGAGATTCCCATTCCTGAGTTACATAACAATGTCTACCACTGCAAGGGTGGATTAAATCTAGATTTAAGATCCCCCACCCCCAAAGAAACTACTGCAGGTCCAAAGATTAACCTCAGCTTTACAAGTCTAATTGGTTTTCCTATCCTGCAATAATGCTTGGAATCCTGAAGAACAAGCATTATGTAATATGTATGAAGTAGAAAAGAAAATATGCACCCCATCTGAAGGTTTTAATATAATGCCTTCTAGGTAAGATGTAGTATGCAGTATGCAGAGAGGTCACTGGCTATTTACTTAGGATATCCCCTCTAATTTTCTTGGTAACTGTAAAGTAAATAATGAAAAGGTTGCAGGGTTTTTGAATATTGGGAATGGAGTATAGAATATACAGACTATCCTGCACAATTATTTTTGTCTCTCTGGCAGATGCACAGTGTAAAGTTGTACTTTTTTTTCCAATGACAGCAACTTAGAAATCAGTTGTGGAATATGATTGTTTTTGCAGACACAGGCAGTAGCTGGAAGAATTAAGGAAAAAAATGAAATAAAGTGCTCTGTATAACCAGATTTGCCATCTGCTATTTTCCCCCCTTGACTTCTATGGTTTAGATTTTAGTGGGAAAAAAGGATTTATATAACCAATTCAATGAATTAATACATTTTTCATATCCAGTGTTCCGATAAATACATTCCAGTACAGTAAATAGGAACGTTCATTTATTTTTCCTTTGATATTTTATATATTTATAGCTTGCAGAAGCCTTTGTCCTTATCAGGACGAAAATGGAAGGAAATGGGGATGAGCTAACCATTATGGTATAGTTAAAAAATTGGTGACCTTAACTGTCAATATGTGTCAGCGAAAAGGCTATGAAAGTCAACATTTGAAACCACAATATTTTTAAAATATGTATTTCAGTAAAATTAGCTGCATCCAAGTCATTATTGACTTCTCACCTACAAATTATATTTCTTTTATCTCATATAGTAAACCAATCTCTTTCGATGAGGTCCTGTGATATTCCCATAAAGTGAGCACATGCTTTGATCATCCTGTGATCAGTGATTTCTTTTAACATATTTTTCATGTTTGATATATGACACTATGAAACAAGTTCATTGTTATTAAAATTGAGAATACTGATTTCAGTTTACGCTATCAAGAACTCAGTCTGTGAATTGCATCAATTTTAGCACTGAATCATACATATACACTGACTTTGTTTTTCCTTTCATATAATGTTTCTGAGAAAATAGACTAAAGGGATAGATAGATAGTTAGATAGACTATAGATATAATATATATGTTTATGTGTATGTTTTTATATGTATATATGTAACTCTACCTGTCTATCTTACAAAATTGTGAAAATAGGAATAACTTCATGTTCAGATTTCTCAGAAATTTATTTTTCTGAAGAAAAATACAGAAATTTAAGAGTTGGTTTGGGCAATTAATTTTTACATTTCTTTGCTTTCATATATCTAGGAATACATGAATTTTCTTCTGCATTAAAAATGTAGTAAACTACTATAAGTTACAGGAGCATGGCATCAGACTGGAGAGGAAGATTTTAAGAAAGGAGGAAAATATAATGGAGACTGATAGTGCTGTGACTGATAAAATATGTAATAAAGAATTTTAAGTTATAACTTACTATAGAATCTATCTTAGTGTCCTTCTAAGAAAGATTGCAAAAATTGATGATGAAAGGGATATTTGTTTGGTCAGCAGATGCAGTAGTTTCTGAAATATTTGCATAATTAGGATATCAAAGTTCCGACTAATGAACCTTACTAATTCAGCAAATCTGAGACTTTTTGATTTCTCAGAGAACTGCTTTATTGAGTACATAGTTTTGGCACGAATGAAAACAAAACCAGCTCTAAATATTTCCGTGGTTTCTGTATAATTAAAGAATAAAGAAATCCCTCATTGTCACAGGTCACATTGTCCAATTAGGTGCCCTGGCATCTCTTTAGCAACTCCCCTCAGTCTCCGGCCAGCCCCTGTTCTGATGATCTTGGTTCCACGAGATAGTCTGTTGTTGCTGTGTAGTCTGACATTCCAGAGCTCCCTCCTCTCCCCAATGTGTGGCAAGCTAAGAAACGGAAAGATACCTGCTCCATTTCAAAGTTGACATCAGAATGGTCTGCAGCAGTTGAGTTTGCATTTCAGCAGCTGAAATATGTATTAACTAAGTTGGGGGTTAGTACCATCTTGCTACATACTCAGGAAGACAAATGACAGATTTCACTTTCTTTTCATAAGAAGGCATGTTCACAGGTTGAGTATGAAGCTTTGGAATGTGTATGGGATATTTTATGTTTTAATGCTTATCTTAGGGATGTCCATTTGTTGTGTTAAGGCAACACAAACCACTCATATGCATGTTTCAACAATTTTTGCCACCTGATTATCTTTTTGTTCAGCACTTTTCTAGGAAAAAAAAGGAGCTGATTCTTATTTTACACCTTACATGATGCAGGAGGTGTTAAGCTATTGATGAATTATCATTAGAGTAACTGCTTTGCTTCTCAGCAGGACACCTGCTCACAATATCTCATCATATTGTTCAATCCAACATATAATTGAAAATAATTTCTCTTCCACAATGACCATTGAAGCACTTTGCTGTTGGATGTTCTGTACGAGATGATCTCATTCTGCAAGTTAAATAGTCTATTATACCTGAATCTAAAGTGAGCAAATTGTTAAAAATGGCTCATTGAAACATATCAAAGTCTGGTGCAAGAAGACAGTTTCTGCATATTAATATAGACTTGTGTGTGGAATATGTTATCAGAAATTATGTTTCTGTAGATGTTAATCAGCCGTTGTGCCATTTTCCATAATCATCTCATCCTTGGACCAAATTGCACATGGATATTGTTGAACCCATACAAAGGATGTGTATGCTTACAATCACTGATTCTTCTTGTTACTTTGCCATAGTTGCATTGCCACATATTCAGCTGATGCCATATTTTTGCCATTTTGAATATTCTCATTTTCTTATAATGCCCTGTGGTTAAGAGTCATCTTGCTTTTGTTGAGCTAAGCAATTTACATGCAAAGGTAACTGTTAATTGCAGTAGCTACTTTTTCAACATGTGTAAACTAAGAGGTGCCTTGGCGGTTGTAGGGCCTAGAAATTTTTCTTAACTTCACCCTTATTGTTGTTGTTCTTATTTTTCATTCTTTTTTCTCACGATATGTTTAAATAGAATAATGCTTTTGTCCTGCTTTCTTGTGAACATTGGTATTTGAATTAAAAGTAAAATACATGTTTGTTTATACGGAAATGGTGAATCTTTAAAAAGAATTGTAATTAGCTCAAGAAGGGGGGGAGGCAAAGAACTGAAAAGAAATTTAAACAAAAGCTGTAGGTGAGACTAGTTAAAGAAGCAATCATAAGATTGCCCAGTATTTTCTATGCTTTTCTATATTGTTTCTGCGCAGAATTCATACAATGTAACAATGTCATAGTTTTGTGACATTAAATATATCTATTCTTTAGTATCCCAAGACCATAAAGTAAAGAAAGAACTAATAAAAAAAAGAAAGAAATTAAACAGAATCAGTACTAGTTAAGGCATCAGTCTAGAAACCAGGGCACAGTGAGTAATAGTCCTGCCTTAGGCGACAAAACCAGCAGTGTGACCTTGGGCCAGACAGTCTGTCTCAGGAAAAAGGCAGTGACAAACCAATTCTAAAATCTTGTCAAGAAAACGTAAGGGACTTGTCTAGGCAGCCATCAGGAGTGAAGAGTGACATAAAGGTACCCCCCCCAAAAAGGAGGGGGGATTTTAATGATGTATCGTTCTGCTCCATGCCACTCTTCAAAAGTAACACCTGCTTAGCCTTCTTGGGCCATTTGTAGTAAGCTTCCTGCTCTCTGTACTTAAGTAGTACAGATAGTCCTCAACCTACACCAGTTCATTTAGTGACCATTCAAAGTTACGACACTGAAAAAAGGTACTTATGATCATTTTTATACTTATGATCGTTGCAGCATCCCTATGGCCATGCGATTAAAATTAAGATGCTTGGCAACTGACTCTTATTTATGAGGGTTGCAAATGTCCCAGGATCATATAATCACCTTTTGCAACCTTCTGACAAGCAAAGTCAATGGGGCAGCCAGATTCACTTAAAAGCCATTAAGTTACTAATATAACAACTGCAGTGATTCACTTAACAACTGTGACAAGAAAGGTCATAAAATGGGGCAAACTCACTCAACAATTGTCTCACTTAGCAAATGTTGGGCTCGGTTGTATAAGTCAAGGACTATCTGTAGTAGATGAATTGCTATAACAGACATAATAGAAGCACCAGGATCAAAGGAACGTTTGCACTAATACCACACATATAATTAAGTGACGCCACTTACAGTCTGGGATTTGAGTAAAAAATGGCTAACAATTTTATTGAGGATAAATGTCAGTCAACATGTAAGCATGTGCTCTGTGTTTCCTTTGAAGCATTTCTGAGTCTTCTTTTCAACCAATTAATACTAAGAATGGTAGTGGTCTAAATATCTCCCATCTTAGAAAGTTTTCATCTCAGTTTGAATGCAGTGAGGGCCGGTCTCTACTTCTGAAGTGGTGACTGCTGCACCCCATATTACAGGAAGCTGTGATCCCAGAGAGCAGCTCACCCCAAACTCTGGAAATAGAAGAAAAACCAGAAAGTCCAGTTGCCTCTTGAAAAGGCACCTTTGGGACAACATGACTGAGAATCTCCATAGAAACCCTGGAAATCTTCAGGTGACTTTTATCCGGAAGACACTGCAGCAGACAGGAAGGAATTATTATGAGAGGAAAGAAAAATAAAATGAAGAACCATAGAATGCTATCTCTACAACTATTAGGTCACAAAACTTCTCAATTACAACATACCCTGGAATCTTTGTTAAAAGCTCCCTAAGAAAGAACACAACAACAAAGCAAGGGGAATTAATAAAACAAATGATCAATATTTTTGGATGATTTGCGATGAAGTGACACTGTAAACTATCTCTTAAATTAGAAACATATATCAATAATTGTGTGTTGGTAAAGTATCTTTTGAAACCAACTTAATTTGTGGTTATTTTAGGGACTTGTCCATACAGTTTTATTAGCATAACATGAAAGTGGTCTATCCTTGTCTTTTTCTGTTTTGACTGCCATGTTTAGCCTATAGCTCTACGTTTTTCTGGCTTTTATACAGTTATTTACCAGGGCTCCTTAACTTTTTTCAAGGTCAACCAACCAAAATTGTCTATTAAATATGAATTGTTATATTATTGTCTCTAGAATCATAGCAGGAAGATTATGATAATAAGACATGAAATAAATTATTTCCATGATAGTCTATTTGCACAAATTGGAATATGAATGAATTTCTTATTTTTCCTGAAGCTATTCATTAACTACAAAATTGAAATGATATGCATTATGCAGTGGAGTAATAACCTAGTGTCAATAGCTATGGTATGTAAGGTATGCATACGTACATATCTATAGTAGATAGATAGATAGACCTACAGACAGACATGAATTTACACTGTCCATGATCCTTGTACCTCTCATTCCATACTTTGGTATGGAAATTGGAAATGTAATTATTTTCATTTATTTTATGGAAAACGATTGTATTTCCTTCAGCAAAAATGAAGGATTCTGAAGTATTTGATGAGCTACAAGCACCTAGTATTTGCCCATAATTACAACCATTTTTCTATTTTAAAGATAAATCTGTTAATTAACAGTTCTGTAGGACAGTACGTCTAATATATTTCCTTAAGAAACCATAGCAGTAGCTGAGACAAACTGCTTCCTACAGACTTGATCAGTTTATTAATTTTGCTTTGGGCAATATCCTTAGAATTTATTGTGTAATTCCTATTACTTTGCCTTTGTCTACCAATTATTTAAGAGTTGGATGAGTTTGGAATGTTTTATTTTACCATTATTAATTCAGGAAATGTCTTCTATAAATATAGAAATTAAGCTATAGTGAATTGCAAGAAGATTTCTCATCGGCGGGAAAAGGATTTATAGTGTCTGTTCACTCTCTCCTATCATTAGATTATCCCACCAGATTCTGTTCTTTTTATAAAAAAATAATGTCCAGTTTTGTTAATATAATATCTAGCTCAAGAATGGCTAAGCTGTACTCCATTATGTGGTAGGTGGCCTTAAAATATTCCATTTACAACTGAAGAGTTCAAAAATTGTGCTCCCCAAATTTGGCATTGTAACTGTTAGCACAAAAATGTCAAAGATGGGAAATAGATATGCTAAAGCCCAATCATTACCATCCCTTGAAATTCTAAAATTGAACCAAAATAAGTCTGGAAATAGTTGAGACATGCTTATTGAGCAGAATTCTTCATCCCCAAAAGAAGAATGATTTAAGTCCAAGCATAATCTTTAGGTTCGTAATTTTTAGAAACTGGGCCAAGCAGTGCTAGAGAAAATTTAATCTGAATCTTTCCTAGATCCCATAGACAGAAAGTAACCATGAGAACAGTACCTTTTTATGACAAAAACTTTTAAACTCTTCTACAAACTCATACATTATCACATTTGTACTACAGGCAATCTTCGACTTACAACAGTTCATTTAGTGACTGTTCAAAGTTAACAACGGCACTGAAAAAAAGTGACATGACCATTTTTCACACTTACGACCGTTGCAGCATCTCCATGGTCCCATGATCAAAATTCAGAAGCTTGGCAAGTGGTTCATATTTATGACGGTTGTTGTGTCCTGGGGTCATGTAATCAGCTTCTGCAACCTTCTGACAAGCAAAGTTAGTGGGGTATCCAGATTTACTTAACAACCGTGTTACTAACTTAACAAATGCAATGAGTCACTTAACAACTGTGGCAAGAAAAGTCATAAAATGGGACAAACCTCACATAATAAATGTTTCACTTGGCAATATAAATTTTGGGGTCAATTCTGCTCGTAACTCGAGGAGTACCTGTACCAAGGAGGCTCCTTGTGTCAGTATTTTCCCCATGAATTCTAGTGTTTCAAGCCATACAAGACTTTCTTATGTTACTTAGCTTTTGCCTTGAACTCATTCAGAACTTATCTGAACCTTTCCTGGACATTGATTCTTCAAGCTGTACTTGAATGTTCCTTGCCTGATCCTTTGTATTTGAAGGATTGGATTTGTATTTTGTATTTCCTTGGATTCTTTGAACACTGCATGTTTTATGACTATGCAATTAGCTTTGTAGAAGTGCTGCAATGCTAGCCGTAAAGCAGCACATTTAGTTTCTGGAAGGCAAAACACTTCAGTTTCTTTCCTCTAAAGACCTATTAGCTGTTTGTTTGATGAGATTTTTGAAAGTTGCATGTTATTTTGTAAACTGGTCCAAGGAAAGCCATCTTAGCTATTGTCCAGCTTTATGTTCTCCAACCTCCAAAAGCAGCAGCAGTGCTAAAAAGGATATATTTCACGAACCTCAAAAATCTGTGTAACATTTGCACCTCAAATGAAGTTCATATTAATTTTTTAAAAGTTATCTGCTATCATTACATTTGAAAGGATATATATATAGCATTTATTTATGGGGGAAAATATTAATGTCTAATCAGTGTCAGTGCAAGAGCATATATAAAAGTTAGCGATTGCATCTGTATTTTTTTTTTATGTACAGAGTTGGCACAAATGCTTCAATTTTCAGGATACCTGCATGATAAAATCGCTCGGATCCGGGACGACTTAGACTCCGGGATGGTGGTCCCGTGGGATGGGATTGAGACAGGGCTTGTTGAGCCCTTATGGGTTGAGTTTGACTCTGTATCCGCCGATGAAGTGGATAGATTGTTGAGGGGACTGAATGCCACCACATGCCC
>JANHFL010007117.1:19369-30570 GCA_032468155.1 Oxyrhabdium leporinum | reverse complement strand
GAAATTCAATGTAGAGAAAAGTAAAGTCCTACACTTAGGCAAGAAAAACCAAAAGTACACATATAGATTGGGTGAAATCAGGCTTAATAGCAGAGGGATCTTGGAGTCTTAGTGGACAACTAGCTAAATATGAGTTAGCAGTGTGCAGCGGCAGCCAAAAAAGCCAATGCAATCCTAAATTGCATTAACAGAGGGATACAATTAAGTTCAAATGAGGTACTAATACCACTCTATAAAGCCTTAGTAAGACCACACCTAGAGTACTGAATCACGTTTTGGTCACCACACTATAAAAAAGATCTTGAGGTTCTAGAAAAAATGCAGAGAAGAGCAACCAGGATGATTAGGGGACTGGAAACTAAAACATATGAAGAAGGGTTATAGAAACTAGGCCTGGCTAGTCTAGTGAAGAGAAGGACCAGGGGAGACACGATAGCAGTGTTCCAATATTTGAGGGGCTGCCACAGAGAAGGGGTCCAGCTATTTTCTAAAGCACCTGTAGTCCAGACAAGGAATAATAGATGGAAACTGAACAAGGAGAGATTTAACCTGGAAATAAGAAGAAATTTTCTGGCAGTGAGAACAATCAAACAATGGAACAACTAGCCTTCGGAGGTTGTGGGAGCTTCATCACTTGAGAATTTCAAGAAGAGATTGGACTGCCATTTGTCAGAAATGGTGTCGGGTCTCCTGCTTGGGTGGGGGGTTGGACTAGATGACCTATAAGGTCCCTTCCAACTCTGTTAATCTGTTAACTTGGTTCTCCCAAGAAGCAGTCCAATACCGTAACCTACTTTTTCTTGACCTTGGTGACTTTAAGACTTATGGAATTCTAGGAGTTGAAGTCCACATGTTTTAAAGTCACCAAGACTGAGAACACAGTCAAGCTTTCACAGAATGATAGTTCCGACACATTTAAAAAAACACCAAGTTGTGAAAGTGGTATAGGGTATATCCTTAGATTTGTATATTTGCGTTTTTTCCCCTTCTAGAATCTCCTATTAATTAGAAAGTTCAATAACTTAGCATTAGCCATAGCTTAAAGAAATGCTGAGACTAACTTGGAGAGTAATTTCTCACTCGTATTAGATTTTGATTATTCAAGAAAATGAAAAAAAAAGTGAGATGCTTTAAATATAGGAATCTAATGAGGAAAATTAATCATTGATTTGGCTTCTGGGAACAAGACAGAAAAAAGGACTAAAAGTAAAGAAAAACAAGATTAAGCAGAACTATTGCAAATTCTGTCAGAAAGCCAAAGATAACATCAGTCTATAAGAAAGTATGATAAATGTCCCACTGTTATCCATACAAATACCCATACAAATATGATGTTATATCCAATTTAGTTATTGTTTAATGAAGTAAGTTAGACAAATAGATGCATTGATCCAAAAAGGAAATTCACCTTTCCATTATACCTTTAAGAGATTGAGGCAAAGGTTGGTGTTGGTAAAAATGAGACAGAGAAGTCCAATAAATCACAAATCCAAAAGAGTTTACAAACTTTTGTTCAACTTTCAATTACATATAGATTTTATTTCTTTGAGAGAGATAAGACTTCAAAAAGATTTTTTTTCAGGAAGAAGCTAAATTTTTTATTTGGATTGATTGGTTGTGTGAAATCCTCATATGAAATCCAAATCCAATAGCTATTTTAAAAAATATGATAAAAGGTTTTATTGGCTAATTTATTTGATTCCAGATACATAATGCTGGGTAAAGGTCCAATGCTTCTTACACTTAGGCTAACTAAGCGATGATGGTAACAGAACCTTGTTTGGAGAGTAATCTGGAAAATTCTTGGATTGCTTTCATGGAAAATTGAAAATAAAAGGTCATGGCTAAGAGCCAAGGATAGATTTATCAGTTACTGAAATATTCAAGAGACCTCTTAGCTTCATCAAACTTGGGCAAATTTAATTTGGTTTAATTTAGTTTAATACAACAGATAATCAGCACCATGGGTGGGGGGATTGTGTTATTTAATATTTAAAATAGTTTTCTGATGTAGAATTTTTGGTTTGTGAATTCATAAACCTGAAGTAAATTGATGCAGGCACAACTACACACACATGTGTATGTGTATGTTTGTGAATAAATGCTGCCATTGTTTATGGAAGATATGCTTATGTGGCAAACTGAGGTGTGCGAATGTATGCAGTGGTATATGAGAATGATCTTGGGAGGCAGAAGGAAGAGCTGCAGACTAGACAACGGTCAACCAAGCAACAGAGAAAGACAGTCATTTTGTATGATTGTACAAAACCAACGATATGGAATTATAGGAAGGTAGATAAGTCTTTTCATTTTAGATAAGGGATATGAAAGGTTTTCAGAATGGCTGTAAGGTAATGTCTGCCATTTTTTCAAATAAGTTGAAAACAATAAGAAATACTATTATATTAAAATCATGTAATTCAGCATGCTAGATTCTTTACTGGATTTCTTCCATCTATCATCTGTTGTACAAGGACTTTCTTATTAATAATGCTATATCAAGCTAATTGTTAAATATACAGTGGTACAAATCATTATTACCCCCTTTTTTATAAGTGCTCATTAAGCAATATCCCCACTGTAATAAATGCAGGACGTATGCTAAAATATGAATCATTCTTAAACATAAACATAGAGACTTTAAATTGTTTTTTTAGGCAAGGTTTGCCAATGAATTTTAGCCTTAGGATACAAAAAAAAAGATGTGCAGTCATTTGAGAAAAGTTAAAATCTTTTGTCTTTTGCTATGAAACTGTTGGAAAAAGATGCAGTATGTAAAGTTCATAAAACTGTGAGCATTCGAAAAACATGTCTTTTTAGAAACCATTGTTTGTCCTCATAATGTTTTGCCTGAATTGTATTGCTCTATTCTTGTGGCTTCATTTTCTTTCTAATATTCTATATAAAATGCATTTCAGAAATCAATATTTAATTGAATATGCCATATTTAAAATGTCCCTGTGACCACAAACCTAGAATTCAGATCTTAAAATAGGAAATTGTACATCATCATAGCTTTTGACTGTGGTTTCAGTTCACGATTAGACTTCTATCTGATTTTATATATTTTATTTCAGGTGAATGTTATGAATATCCTTTTGTGGCCTCACTCA
The DNA here is from genome assembly GCA_032468155.1 of Oxyrhabdium leporinum. Classification (NCBI taxonomy): domain Eukaryota; kingdom Metazoa; phylum Chordata; class Lepidosauria; order Squamata; family Cyclocoridae; genus Oxyrhabdium; species Oxyrhabdium leporinum. Next base: position 27,457 of record JANHFL010007117.1, on the reverse strand, counting down.
AAATCTCACCTTCCCTCCCAACATAGCAAGACTGTGAATGTGTTGCTCCAGTGATGAGTCTTACTTGTTTGCATTGGAAAAAGATATACAATAAGCTTGGTGAATATCAAACTCTACGAACAAAGAGCTGAATCATTTGTCTCTTGCTATTGCTTGGGTAGCTTTATGTATTGGTGTTCAGCGGTCATATAATTTGTTGCCATTTAGAAATGAGATTTAGAATTTAGAAATGGGTGATTTTTCGGTAACGTAAACCGCAACACTTGTCAGATAGGACACATGGTAGAGTAGACATTAAGAGTGTCATATCAGGCTGCAGAATTTGCATATTCCTGCAATGGAAATGGAACCAACCATTCGAGACAGTGTGGGCAATTACCAGAGAGCAAAGTCAGATAAAAACAGGAAGCAAATCAAAGTAGGTAATGTGATCTTGGGCTGTGTCTGCATGTTCCAATTCTGAGCTCACATCAACGTGATTCTAAGAGAGAGGGAAACTATGGGGGTGGGAAACTATGGCCCTTTAATGACTTGTGGACTTCAACTTCTATGCTGGCTCAGGAATTCTGTGAGTTGAAGTCCACAAGTCATAAAGGGGCCATAGTTCTCCACCTCTGTTCTAAGTTTTCTTAAGAAAACCCCTAAGAACCTGTCCAGACTAAGATCACTTTTAAGACATTCCATCTAGTCAAGAGGCTCCTATGTTCTCCCATTGGACAATTCAGTTGCTACAGTGTCATTTCTATTTTTGGTTACAGGAAAGCAATTGCTGGTTTCTTTACTTTCTGTGGGGATCTCCTATCACAGCTTTGCCTTCCTGTGAATGGACTTACTGGACAGGTAGAAGGTTTTTTTGTTCAAACCTTGGTAGAAACTTTTTACAGTTATCTTTTTTGCCTCAGAATTTCCTAGATATATTGTCCCTGTTTGTGTTCTAAAGTTCACCGATGCATTGTTTCATCAGTTTTACTGTCTAGCTAGAAGGAGTTCATTCTCAACTGTAAAATAGCCTAAATAATCCACAGGATACTTGGAAGATAAAAGGGCAAAATTCTTCTGCCACAGAAAAATGATGAAATGGGACACTGCTGAAGTTTTACCTCTTTATTTTTAATATAAGCATGGGGAAAATAAAGATTTTTTGAGGGTTTCAAATCTTCTGTTTTCAAGCCAAGTATGGTAAAGTATTGTATATGTTGTGATGTATTTATGAAAAAGATCGCTCTAAAATATATTACAGACCAGGGTAAGCATGGAGTCAGCTGAAGGTGGGATTCCTGTCTGATAAATACCCAGTGATCTGATCCAGACTTGATAGGAGCATTTGAATTACCATGATATATGCTTTTTTGGATAATTATTTTGTCTGTTTTTGATCTGATTCTGACACTAGTTCTTAATTGCTAAAAAAAAATAGAACCCACATTAAAAAAGTGAAGCTGAAGAATGCGCCCAGGGGCCTTAATAGAGACATGATAGAGAGCCAGTTTGGTCTAGTGGTTAAGGCACCGGGCTAGAAAGCAGGAGAGAGTGAGTTCTAGTCCTGCCTTAGCCATAAAAGCCAGCTGGGTGATTTTGGGCCCATCACTTTTTCTCTGACCAACCTATCACACAAGGTTCTGTTGTGGGGAAAATAGAAGGAGGAAGATATATTGAATATATTCATCACCTTGAGTTACTTGTAAAAATAATAAAGTCAGGATACAACCCCAAAAATAAATAAATAACAATATTGCCTGTTTCTCTCCTGCAGAAATGGTTGCTGATCCATTCAGGCAATGGGACAATAGGGCAGTGATAATAATCTCTCCATGAAGAAAAAAATATTCTTCTCGCCTTTCTATACGTCATGAGAGCTCTATAGGATGAGAGCGAATATTCCATCCATTCTGATTCCAACATGGATATCTACAAGAGGGTGGAATTGGGACAAATGGCAAGAGATATATTGTTACATCATCATTGTTGCACATAAAGACTCCTCCGTTCCAGCAAAAGCTTAACTCATGTTTCTAGGATACTATGATTAAATCATAGACAGGGCAAATATTCCATGCTATTTCTTTCTATTACATGGTGATTAGAAATAAAATATAAATTCTATTTCTATTCCAACTGGAGTGGAGCCAGATGCTCTAGTTGACATAAATTTTCATTACCAACAAATTGGGTTAGTAGAGATTATTCAGGACATTCAGAGCAGATGATGTTCATTGACTAGTTAGCAGGCAACCTATCTGTCCATCCCAACAGTAGTGACAATTCGCTGTAGTACAAATAGTTATATCCATGGGACATTTTTTTTTACCATAGTCTAAAGAAAATGCTGCATGAAGTAGGAAAAAAATGGGATTTATTTTATTCTTTGTTTAAAAAATGGAAGTGCTTTCTCTTTCCCTGCAAAATCTTAATCTATTGGAGAGAGGCATTTTCATTCTTCCTTAATTTCTTTGATGAATATTTTAACCCAGCACAGAAAAGTGCATTTTGAGTTTATGTGAATATACAGTAAGCAAGGACTTGAAATCATAGTATGAAGCTGTATCAACTGCATCCAAATAAGCCGTGGTTTGGGACATTCAGCACCCACTAAGATTTACCAGAGTCATTCCTCCTCTTAGAGCAGAGAACTACAATCTATGTCCCTAGAGCTACATATGGGGAGGAGAAAAATATTGTGCATTCTATAATAGTCTATGGCTTCTTCAACTTTTATCAATCTTGTTTATGTCTACTGGGATCACTGACCTAAAAAATAACGTGTTCACTGGAATAGCCATCTGTTCTGCTCACAGTTAAAAACCTCCACAGAGACTTCTCTATTTCACAATCAAATTCACACATAAATATTTACTATCTGCTGCTTCCATCTGAGGTATAACACCACAACTTACACAGACACAATGATTTTTTTCATATGTGTCCCTCTGCCATATTAAAAAGAAAAGGATAAAGTTGAATAGATGGGCCATAAATATTGCATACTGGTGATTTTAATGCATTAAATATATTTTCACTTTATTTATTTATTTTTAATATGGAAAAAAAACCTACACAAGCCAGTGAGAGTTTGGAAGAGAGAAATATTATTTCCTAGCTTCTTCTCTTTGGAATCATCCTATTATACATCTTTGTATAATCTTGTAAAATAGCCAATTGCCATACTAGATCAAATAATTGGTGCTATTTTCAAGACTAAATGGGCAAAAAAAAATCATACAGAGTTTCAGGTTCTTCCCGAGCCTTCCCTTGTGATAGCACAGATCAAACTGAGACAGATTCCAAGCTACATGTTTTTTTTCCACGTGTTATAGCCCCATCATTAAGGTTTGTGTCATTTCTTGTTTAAACCCTGATTCTGAGCATTGACCGTACACTTGCTTTTCTTAATTAACTGATTTTAATTACTCAGTATCCTGTGAGTAATTTGATTACAAAACTGTATACATGACTTTCTCCTAGGGCAATTTACATTGTATATCAAACTACCTAAAACTATTCAGGGAATAAGCAACTTGCTTGCTCATTTGCTAAGTGAAAAAAGAAGAGATTAAAAATTGGATAAACAATATAAAACTACCCCTGCCCTAAGCCCTTCATCTTCCTATTACCTGTGATATTTCCCAGACAGCAGTGTGATTCCCATATGAATCAACAGAAAATTCTAAAGATCAATGTATTTAAATCTTGAAAGCGCTATTAGACCCTGAACGCACATTTCAGAAAGATAACATTGTTACTTGGATGATACACAATAAGACTTACAAACAAGACTCCTTTTTAAGATCTACACGAAACTGCTAGGGGAGAACATCCATTGTTATAGTATGGTATGGCAATGGCAGTTTTTAAGCAAAGGGTCTTTGGTAGAGAATTACAGTCAGAATGTAGTCAACTCTCACCTAGGGTATCACTGGGCCATCTCAATGCCCAATTCAGAGTAACACTGTACTGAGACAGCTTACAAATAATAAATTTTGGTGAACATTTACATCACGGGTTCAATATGGAGGGAAAATATCGTAATATGCCAGAAGACTCTGCTCTTGTAAAGATGGTGATATTGAACACAGAGTCACTTTCTGCAATATTGTAATTTCTGTTGAAACAAATGGAAAGAAATCCTAATACTTCTTGTTTACTTCATTTCTGGGATGGACTGAAGAATTTTATGTTTGTTTATTTTATATGCTCTGTTCTGTAGCTCTACTCTGCAGTTTTATTTAGTAAGTTTTATTTAATCTGGGTCATTGATCTGTGATAAACAATTTCATATCATTTGAAAAATCTGGGTTTTGCAATGTGTTGTCCTTTCATTTTTAAAAAAAATCCTTGCTATTTGTAGTAGACACTTGTGCCATGGATAATAGATTTGTCTAGCGATAACTAGATGAATCTGGCAGAAACTAATTCAGAAACTACTACTCTAGAATTTAGCAAGCAGAATAAATCTGTTTTTAGTTTTTAATATCAAATAATGTATCTGCCCAGTCAGATTTTTATTGTCAAAGCTTGATTTTGAAAACTAATTCACCTCCAGTTTACATTTTCATCACAGTTGAAATGCAATTATCTGTTCCATGAGCTGCACTTTTTCTCTCTCTTTCTCTCTCTCTCTCTCTTTCTCTCCCTCTCTCTCTCTCTCCCTCTCCGTCTCCCCCCCCCCCGTGTATGTGTGTGTGTCTTCCATGAAAAACTTAGTAAGCATCAACCTGACAATGTTCCTATCACTTGTCAGCCTCAGCAACAACTGCCATCATGGTGCCATTGTACTATTGCCTCTTACATAGATAGCAGTGAATTACTTAATAATTATTTACTTCAACAGCTATTAGAAAGTAGTTGATACATAATTTTTGCAACGCCTAAGCATGGGATACTATACCAAGTGAATGTGCATGTTGGTTTATTTCTGCCATTGGCAAATTAATGCAATGTTTAGTGTAGTATAAGAAAAGAAAAAGGCCTTTAAGGAGAACAAATGGCTTTGATCCTCCATAAGGTGCAGATTAGTTAATGGGTCATGCATTGTACTTTTAATGAAGAGGCAGACTAAATAATTAGAAGACCACTGATTTTTCTTGGAAATTGAAGACTATTTGAAACATTCACCTTTACTGAAGGTGTAAACTTACTTCAGTAACATAAATATATTTATTCATAAATGAATCCCATTCATTATTATTGAATTTATTTATTTATGACCATTATGGAATATATAATCACCATGAATAAAATAAGCATAAAAGTAATAACATATTAAATTACAAGTTTAATTTATCCTCTGAAAATGTACAATTGGGCCCCGATTGTAGCAAATGATTTCAGAGATCACTTGTTTTGTGTTGTGTCCAAATTAGGAATGAAGAAGAAAGGTATTCAGTTTGGATTTAATTCAGACTTACCCAGTTCACACTTCCTTTATGTGCTGTGTGTGTGTGTACCCCACACACACACGTACTGTATGCACATCACTTTGAAAGCTACATGGAAGTGGAATAGAAATATACCAACAGGTAAAAGATATATTTATATATAAATAGTAGTGAATAGGGTGATTAGAAGTAAAGAAAAATAATAACATTTACTTAAGGAACTTCTATATGAAGAGATAAATCTTCTATAATACCTGAATGCCACGAGGACAGTTCAAGGATAATTGGGAATATATATTCCTAGTCTGGAGTCTTTCATACTCCTCTCTATGACTTTTTTCTTTTCTTCTGGTAAATATTGTTTGCTCAATATATGCAATCTGGAAATGATCTTGTTCAATCTTCTCCATAAGTTGACAAATGATAACAAATAGGCATGTTCAATCTCTTTTAGATTTGCAAAATCATTTCCCGCATTATTCTGTCAGCCTACAATCTTTGTTTCCTCCTCAGGAAAAAAAAATATTAAAAAAAAATATTTCAAAGAATCATTACTTTGTCTGCCCAGGTTTTGTAAAATGCCTCTGATCTGGAAGCTGACATCAATCATTGTGATGTCTGCCCTCTGCACTGCATTATAGAGCACAGGCAGCTCCTTTCAGAGTTGTTGACAGAATGCAAAACTCTTGTTCTTGGTCCCTTCTCATTTGCCTACCTTCTGTTTCTTTCAAGGAGAGAATTGTTTTATCTTCCTGACAAAATGGACACATTCACAAATCATGTGTTCCCAAAGAAAACCTGTATCTGGTTGTCTTTACAAAGTAAAGCTACTGTAGTAGTTCTGGGCAGACGCACAGGAGTTCTTTGGGCGGGTAGCATAATAAATAAAAATAGTGTCAGAGAGAAGACAGAGAGGAATAATTGACATGCTGACTTGTTGGCAGTGTTGACTGACAGGAATCAGTGTTAAGATAAAGCATATTAGGTATTAACATACCTTAACATAACAAATATTTAGTAATCAATCAGTCCATCAAACTATTTTGATTAATGACCATGTAGAACAAAACAATTAACAAATTGTTTAAAAGTAAAAGAGGACCAAATACCATATAAAACACAGGTGATAGTCTGTAATACACTGCTTTATTATCACTATTGTGGGCAGAATATTATTTGTCTAAAATTAATCAGAATGTTAATAATCTCCAACTAATTTTAGCATAAAACTACTGGTAAAAGTCTTAAGTTAGAAGCAAGCTAAAACAAAATAAAATAAATTAACGTCTGTCTACATATACTTATTTAGTATTGTTCAAACATTAGGCACAGTTGTACTATGTAACTATAAATTTAGTATACAAAATTTAATTTTTATTCTAGGAGCAGCTTCAGTCTAATAAGTCAGGGAACACCTTGAAGAAGATACAAAACAAGAGGTTTCAGAATTGCATTATTAATCCCACAAGGCATCCTTTTCCTGATCAGATGTTCCAATGTGTAGAAAGTGGAAAAAGTAGTGTAGAAACAAGGCTTATTTTGTGGAGAAAGACTGTAATTGCCAATCTTTATTGCATAGTGCTACATTTAAAGAGTATATTTAGACACATACCGACACACACTTCTGGTGAATAGCAATTAAATTAAGTGGATTTAATAAATAATGCACTATTAACGGGGCATTTTCACAATACAAACCTAGACAATGGGGAGCATTCACGTTCTGGTTTGTTTTTTTTTAAATCTTTGGCTAACACTTCATGCAGTCACTGTAGGAGTAAACAACCCTATTCTGGATAGCTGCATGACTGGGAAAATCAATATTATAATAAATATTGTATAAGAAAGACTTGGCTTGGGGGAAAAATATATTAGTTTCATAGCTACAAGTCACAGCAGTGTTCTCTCAGTAGGTATTTTGTGCAGAGTAGAAGTTCCATATACTGTAGCTTCTTACAGAAAGAAACACCCTTCTGTTATACTGCAAATATTATCCATTAATAGTTATATGATTATCTTTAATGTGCCTTTAATGTGTCAAGATTTTTTGTTGCTCTAGTCTGATCATATGTATTCTTTATAAATTTATCAATTTCCACAAACTCCGGCAGCAACGGTTAATACGAAGAAGATGGATATATTATATTGATTGCTGGACTTGGATTTAACTTTCATGAGAGAAATGCACGATTAGATGTTAACATATGCTTCACTTCGAGTCTTCATGAATTAAAGTGCCTTTCCTGTTAAGATTAAACAAATCACAATAACTCTTTCTGAATAATTTACGAAGCACATATGCAGGAAGTAGCTGTGTTTTGAGGAAATCACACCTATTGTGTATCTCACAGATAGACAGCTTACATTCAAAAAACCTCCTTTTATGTCTTCTAGAGTTACTTTGATCAGGGATCCTGAATATTATTTTGAGGGCATATATTATAATTCCCAAATTGTAATATATGCCCTAAAGTTGGCAGACTTTTTTTTTTTTTAAATCAAGAAATTCCCAAAGTGAGAAGAAAAGTAGGTAAATGGTGTCAACATGCCATGACCAAATACTGTGAGTTACATAATAGTATCAGAGGGCAGGATGTAAGTACAGAGCCTAGGTGGCGCAGTGGTTAGAGTGTTAGACTGCAGGCCACTTCTGCTGATTCAATCTAGCGGTTCAAATCCCACTAGGCTCAAGGTTGACTCAGCCTTCCATCCT
>JANHFL010007117.1:0-19269 GCA_032468155.1 Oxyrhabdium leporinum | reverse complement strand
TGATAATTGTTGCAATTGTTGCTATTTTTATCAACTTTTCTTTTTGTATTGGAATTAATGATACCCAGTCAACACACTGTCCACACAATGATACGTATGTTTTAAAATAAAAAAAGAAAGAAAGAAAAGAAAAAGATTTGAGGTCATGCATAGCCTACTTAGCTGTCAACGGGATAAACATTCTGCAGGCTACAAATATAAACTTTGCAATAACCAGAGTTATCTTGGGATTGTTATCTTTTAAAAGAAGCCTCACATAGAATTCTTCTCTCTGACTTGAAAGTGGGCTAAAGAAGAGATCTTCTTTATTGGGTAATAAGTTACTAAATCATAAGTTTGGTGATTCAGTACAGCTTTGCAGGACAAGCCTTGCAGCATAGGGGGATTTACACCCCAATACCACTGATATTTAACCCCAATACTGCAACAACCTTCAGAAGTTATTTGTAAGTTGTATCAGATATAATGCTGACTTAAAATTAAATCGGCTATGCCCCAAACAGGCTAAGGCAGAAACAACTGCAACCCAGCCAATATTCTTGGGCTAAGACTGAAAAGATTAAGCCTTAATCCTTCCCAATAAATATTGTAAGAAATTAGTACTTGGTCAACTCAACACATGTTGTGGAAAGGAACTGTATCCTTCAGACTCCACACTGCAGATGTTATCTTCATAGGTTTTCTTAAAATTTATTCCAGGGAGAGAAAAAAGAAAAAAAAAAGCTACCCAACTATGATCCTAAGATTCCTGAGCCAAGACCACCTTGATAGTTTTAACTTACTATTAATAAAATTCAGCCTATTTTGATTCAAATTCCTTTCCACAAGACAGTTCCCCCCTAATCATTGAAGTGTAGCACAAAAGGATTTATATGTCCTGTGGATTAGCTAACTTGTGTCCTCTTCGTATTATCTTTTGTGTTTGTTGAAAGGGAAAAAAGAAGCACATCTTGTACTTTATAAAACCTCCAGAGAGGACATTTTTTGGAAAGTTAAAGCTCAAGGAAGTTCTGTACTTATAATTGACTTCCTTGAAGTGCAGCATGGGGACATTCCTAATTATCTTTTAAAAAACGAAATGATTTATTCATTCTCTTTCCTTCCAAAAGCCAATTTAGTTTATTAGAATGACTTTTAAATCACTTTTCTTATCATTTCAGGATACATCTCGGAATTTGTCCTTTGGGCATATGCTCTTGACATGGTGATCACACATATACTCTTGTGCACACCAGAACATTCCTGTTTCTTCTTCCAAGAAAAAGGAAGAATACATTTTTATTCTACTATCATTGATGCAGGACTATTGCTGAAAGCAACAACACTCTGTATTGTTTCTAAAAAGGCCAGCAAAATTCTTAAGCTGGAAAAAAAACCCCTTCCTGGCTTTTTATGAATTACTATACATGAATAAGTTAATGGGAAATGCTTATGACCTCTGCTATAAGAGAATAAATAAATAAATAAACAATCTCACGAACACTTTTGCACATTAGAAGAGATCTTCTTATAAGTCTGCCATAACAGGTTCAGGATGTGTGAATAATGAAAATACGCCTGGATTCTTCTTTTATTTTGTTCTTTCCAATATTATTTTCTTTGTGTTTTAAAAACATCTCCCGATCAGTAGGAGATGCTGTGTAGATTTTGATGTCTGCTTCCTAATATTAACAATTTTAAACACAAAGGTAGTTAATAAGATAAAATCTCCCTCGAATTGGGTTCAACTTTTGGTAACAACAGGAGCGCATCTCTATTGTTGATTTCTTGGCAGAAATCAGCAAGTAATTACACCAGAAGTAATTTGCAACTGTTTTCTTCCTGCTTCCCTCCCCCTTTTGATTCTAGTCTGCAGCCCTGCAATTTTATAAATGGATGCACTCTTTCTTAAGCTTTTTTGAATCAGTTAACTTGCATAGATACTATACTTGTAATGTACACCTTGTGTTTATACTACAGTTTTTTTAATCTCTGACATAACTTTACTTTTAGTGTAACAAGTCCTGAACACATCTCCCTAATGTTTTTGTTTAATAATTTCTGCAAAAATTAAGAATGCCAGTGGTGTCTAATTGTTATGGCCATCTGTAGTCTGGAAGAATCTATTGAGGCTTTTTATGTCAGGAAAAAAAACACCCCTAATGCATTTATTTTTACATTCCCAGGTTCTAGCCTTTCTCCAACAACCATTTTGTTTGGTAGAACTGATCAGAACAATGATGACTAGCCACGATTATTTTAGCCATCTCATATAGAAGGACACTAGGTTGTAAAAAGACCCAAACTGGATCTGCCAATTCTTTCTCCGTGTCAAATGGATACCTGTTGATGCTTTACAAAAGGAAACATAAAGCTAGAAATGCTTTGCAGTTTTATCTATGTGGGAAAAGGGATCAGTACATCAGAAGTACTTCAGGCCGGTTAACTGCAAGATTTATGTACTTTGGGCATACTTATGAGTCACTCTCAGGAGAATAGACTTCTGTATTGAGATTTATGCTTCTGACTTGGTTAAAAAGTACAGTGAAGTTGTTGTTGTTGTTTTTTAAAGAACTTCCTGAAATAAACTGTGTCAGAAACAAGGACTTTGAGTAAATCCATTAACTATTATTACGGTACAAATTTTCTTTGGCTGAATAATATGCTTCACAAGATATTACTGGTAACTGCTTCACACAGGGAATTCCATTCAGAGCATCCTTTATGAAGAGTTATTCTAAATAAAATATATTTTTAAAATTAGGGATCTATATAAATGCTCTAAAGTGAGCCAAGATTTTGAGATTGGTATCTGAAGGCAAATCTTATGGATGGCTCCTATCCCAGGATTCTTTCTGTATTACCAGAGAAGGCTTAAGCAACATGGTACTCATAAATCAGCAACGTGGTAGTAGGCACGGTCCTTGATGTCCTTCAAATACCAGCTTTTCAATGAAAGAAATGGTATTATTTCTCCTTTGCATGCCCTCTGGAACAACATTCCCCAAAGGATCTATATGTCTTCCCCTCTTCTGTACTGTATGTATTCTGCAAATCTTTAAAAACTTGGCTTTGCTTTCCAGGCCTGTGGATACAATGGTTGCTGAACCATTGTCAGTTTTAGGAGTGCTGTGTTAAGAGTGTTATTCTAGTTATTCATTATCTTCTAATTTTATTTTATTGTTTATAATTTTTAATATGTAAGCTTGCTAGGGTCATTTGGTGACCTTTAAATGTAATATACAGTATGGTCTGTGTGTGTGTGTGTGCATGCCTGTAGACAAACACACATATAATATTAACTGTTTATTCTCTCTTCCATTTGGGATCTTTATATTGCTGCCAATCCATTTGAAATAGTGTTCTATCTCAGATTAGATCAGCACCAACTCTGTGGGTGTTAATAAAAACTGTCAAGATCTTATTATTTCTGGAAGACTTTGGGGACCCAGGAATGGGGTTTCCCTCTTGCATGATGTGGGTGTTATTAGGAGTATAACGGTACTTAGTGTAGGTGATGGTTATTTCATTTTTCTACTGCACGGTAGGATTATTATAGAGTTGGGCAGCCTTATACATTTCTAAAATGGTTATAGACAGACAGAGATAGCTAGATAGCTAGATTAGCTAGATAGATAGATATAGTATGTATGTATGTGTGTATATATATATTGTTTTAAAGTTTGGATGTACTGGATCACATGTCATTTAGAGTAATTTGTAACAGAAGTATATTTTTTATCAAAATGCCTTGAGTGCCACCTATGTCTTACGGGGATGATTAGAAAATCAGATATATACTTCAGCCTATGGCATGTTTGGCAGTGCAACTATTAACACCTAATAATAACTAAAGCTGGAGGGGCAGGGCACATTTGGGGGGAAATGTTGACATCAGTCTGCATTTGCATAGGTGGCTGCTGCGACACACTACAACTGTTGTGGCAGTAATTCACTAAACATTATTTTCCCTCAAGAATGTTCTTTTGTCTAACATCTGCTCACCAACCGCTGGTGAAAACTTTGTATTCTTCTGCATAGTTATTTGGAATTCATTTCTATTGACAGAGTATCTTACAAGGTCCATAATGAAAGTAATGTAACATATGTTCTACAGAGGTCATCAGCCAATAATCTTCCAGCTGTACTTCTGCATGGATGTTATTTTTTTTAATGGATAATATCTGGAAATTTCATGGAAAATGAAAATTGCTTGCTGTTTTAAGGCTAATATTTTAAATGTCTGTGAGGATTCTTAGTCTTATTTCAGTAATGTTTTAGTGAATTCAGAAAACTATATATCACTGTCAGAAGAAATAATTATGTTTTGCACCTGATTTCTAAATCATGGTTGATTAACAAATACATTTCTACTTTCCAGGTTATTAACCTCCTCAATGATATTTCTTTGCCTTGTTCCCCCCAAAAAAGATATGTTAGCATATATGTGTATATTTATATATGGATACTACACTAAATTATCAAGAAAATTAATGTTTGAGAAAATATGACTGGACAATCTTAGTTCCAGGTCAATTAAATCTCTGCAGCACAAGTTTGAAATTATAGATGTTGCGACATTCTGTGCTCTAATAGGAAATCATAAGCGAGCACCTTTTGCGCATATAGCAGGACAAAGGTCCCTATCGATTTATCACTGATCAGTTGTAGACCAATTTTTTAAAAAATCCTGTCATCTCCCTTTCAGAAATGGGATTTGTGAATGTTGCTCCCCAGCATAGTTATGAGTAGAATATTTTGGAACATAATTAAATCACAGCTGCATCATGGTTGAATCCAATATTGGCCACAGGAGGATCCAATCGTAATTTAATACAGCATGTGAATTTCATCTCACTTTCTTGCTTTTCTTGCAAACAGATAATCTATTTTTGGGATATTAAAAAGCAAAAGCAGTTCTTTGATCATTGCAGACAATAGGTTGCAGGCTTTGGGTTGTAAAATGACAATATAATCTGAAATGGTCTTATTTGCAATGCGTTGAAGAAATGAAGCGGGCCAGCATTAGGAGCTAAACTTGAATGAATGTGATTTAAAATAAATAAATAAATTACAGGAGAGCAAGATAGTAGAACAGAGCTCATGTCTTTTTGTTTCAGGTTAATGTTAAAGCGAAATGCTTAGATAGAATCTCTAGTTAATGGCATAGAATACTTGCCTATGTCACTTGTAAAGCTTGTTTTCTACAGCAATGAGCTATGTTCTTTGGCATTGTGGCACTCTGCTATGCTACTTCACCTCCTGGTTCCCTGTTCTTTTCTTCCTTTGGCAGTTGCATTTTCAGGCCTTGGCTTTACCACTTTCTACTTGGCTGGCAAGCTGCACTGCTTCACTGAAAATGGTCGTGGGAAAAGCTGGCGACTCTGTGCAGCAATTCTACCTCTGTATTGTGCCATGATGATTGCTCTATCACGCATGTGCGATTACAAGCATCACTGGCAAGGTGAGTCCTGATAATCCCTGCCTTTTCTTTAATTGTCCTTGCTCTTTCTGGAATATGATTTAGGCAGACAGTGAGGAACAAGATCAAATGTGACTTGGTTTAGCATGGAAGAACTGGTTCGTGTGTCCTGAAAAATTGCTAATTAAATAATTGAAAGAGTATGAGATCAGATGAAAATAAAATGAGATGCTGGTGTGGAACCACTTTTGTTCTTTTCTATAGAAATGTAGAGTTCAGAACAGCCTAACTCTTTGTGAAAGTAGGTTTTCACTCTGTGCAGTGGAGCTTATCCCTAGATAACAGGATTGTAGACAAAGAGATTCAGGTTGCTTCTTCTAATTCATGAAGACAATGTACTTTTACAGGAGAGGACTTAGCCCCGCATTTTCCTTCTTTTAATGATCTTTGGAGCTTTCTTTAACCATGTCAGGCAAAGGTTCTTGGATCCATAAATGACACCAAGTAGGAAATGTATTAAATTGTATTGTAAGTCCTAGGCTTTAAATATTTAACTAGAGGAAAAACTTAATGAAGCAGTTTTGAAGAGTTCTTGAAAAGATTTTTAGAAGTCTAAAAGGAAGGAATCATCAGTGATATTTTACTTTGCCCTTCAAAAATGGGAGCATTATCTGAATGAAATTCCACACGTGGCAGGTCTGAATTAAATTCAGAAGCTTGTATTGTAATAATCAGCAGTTAGGGTATCCGTTATAAAATAAATCAAAATTATCAAGGTTTAATTCTGCTCTCTGTGTGATATTAATTTATGTGGTTTACCAAGTCAAATTCGATTCACTGAATAGAAGTTACCTAACACTGTTGCATAACAGCCTTTCAGATATATTTGAATTGCAACTGGCTGAATTCCAGACCAGCATGGGCATTGTAGTCTGAACACAACTGCAGAATCAAGTTAAGAAAAGCTGTTAAAATGTATTGAGTAGCTCATGTGAATTACAGGAAGAATAGCAAGCATAATTCTAACTATTTTTGTGTTAGGCTTCACTGCAGATAACTATACATTGACTTGCATATTCAAGCTTTACTTGCATATTACAGAGATTGGTAAATATAGTATTCTTGAATAAATTCTGGTAGCTATGGCCCAGAGATATGTGACGCCATAACATCATGATATAAATGGGGGCATTTTTTCATGGAGAGGTTAATTATCAAGGATATCTATTTTAGTTTTCTATTTTCCTCCTTTAGTATGGCAAATCTACCCAATGCCTTAGCCAACCTTTCTTTATTTTGTTACATTGATCTTAAACAATTCAAGGAGGCTCCAGAGTTTGTAACTAAGAATTTGTGGACTGCTAGTTGTCCAGCACTTATATATTGGAAGCTTTAACAAAATTTAGAAAAGTCAATATGTAGATATTATTACGCACACAGATATTCTGTGTAAAAATAATATGGCTATTCAGGTTTGCTGGATGAATTCATATGGAAGCATGGTTTTAAGAAATGTATTCCACCAAGAGGCACAATGATTCACATGATAAAGTAAGTAATGTGCAATTACAATTTCTAAATAGTGAAAATAGATTGCACCCAAGGGGATTACTACGTGTCCATTACAGCGGCATATGCTTGTCTTTGAAGTTGAAAGAGATAGAACTGGAATAACTCAACTAGCTGCATTTTTTTGAGTATGTAATGGGAGAGGAATAAAGCAAACAATTTATTAATGACATATTTTTCTGCAGATGATCTTAATGCTGATCCAAATGGGTCACATCCTGAACTAATGGTTGGACAAAAATCAATTCTACTCAACATCTTTAAGCTGCTTGTCCATGTTGAAACCAGCCAGAAATGAAGCTGGCTTAAGAAATTGCTGTCTAGATTTCCAACTTTGGCAGTGATGCTAAACAGGTGTTCTTTTTGGATAGTGTTACCATTATTGGTTGATTCTCCTGCTTTCCATCTGCTTTCCACCTGTCTTTGTTTATGTTTAAATTTATATTTATATTTACTGAAAAAGAAATAAAGAAATAAAGATATATTTAGCACAAAAATAGTTTGTCGCGAAAGCGACTGCTTGCGAAGGCTCCTGGATTGGAGGTGAAAGGTGAAAGCTTCGTCCCATATTTGGGTAGACCAGGTTGCCCTGATAAAAACACGTGTCCTTGTTTATTTTTATGTGTGAATAACTTTCTTAGCCGTGGGTGGGTGTCCAATAGCACATTGATTCTATTGCTAGGAGACTCTACTTACCAAGGACATAGATGGCCATTGAATGTTGCAAGTACACCAGATATTTGAAGAGGTAAAAAAGCATTGGAAGAGCATCTGAAGGACAGTGAAAATTTTTCACTAAAGTTAGTGCATCATTAAGGGCTATTGAATATTTGTAGAGACCAAACTGGCCTGCAAGAATGACCAAATGAAGAACAGAAAATAGACATGACGTGCTAAGTCAATATGTAACCAACCACAACAGTAATAATAACAAGTAGACAATGGCATTTAAAAAACGACTTATGACTGGTTTTCACACTTATAACCTTTGCAGCATCCCCAGAGTCATGTGATCAAAATTCAGATACTTGGCAACTTGCATGCATTTATGCCAATTTTACTGTGATCATCTTTGTAACCTTCCCAGATGACTCAACAACCCAAGTCAATAAAGAAATCCAGATTCACTATCATGATTCACAACATGGAGTGATTCATTTAACAACTGTATGTGGAAAAAATGTAAAATGGGACACAACTGCCTTGCTTAGCAACTGAAATTTTGGGCTTAATTGTAGTTGTAAGTCAACGACTACCTGTAGTTGTTTTAATAATTACTGGCTATTTTAGGAGCTAAATTTTACAGAGAGATGCCTACATATCTAACATGTTGATCTGGTTGTAATTTTCCAAATGGAAATAAGATCTGCATGTGCTAATGGGAATAATTATACATTTTCATCTTTGATTCACACAAACTTTAACAATCAGATTGAAAATGAAGACTTTGTTGTTGTTTTCCAATAATTTTGTTATGTCTTAAGTTTTAGGGAAAAGAAATTCTTGAAGAAACTACCTTGTAGATGATTACAAGTATTAAATTAATTATAACTGCAGATAAACTGATGCAGATTAGATCTTGAGCACATATAGACCTTCTATTCAGTGTTTGTGGTCTCCAGAGCCTCAACTCAAATGATTTGCCAAATAGAAACAGCACAATTGTTGAGTTTGGACAGTCAAAAAGAAAAAGAACACACGCACACACATACACACACACACACACACCCTTGTGCTAAGCCCAGTTTTTATATTACATGAAGTCCCTGAGATTACAGTGAAAGCTTTTTATGTGATCCTAGCCACAGAAATGTTCTCATCCTGCTCTAGGTTTACACAGGAAGTCCTCAGTGGCAGGGCTTCCCTCCCATTGGATGTTCAAAATTAGTCATATATAATTTGACATATAATATTTTATGGTGCTGCCCTTGAAGTCCACACAGAAGCTTCAACTGGTCCAGCATGCAGTGCTGTAAGCAGATGGCCTCAATATGCCTCTGTGACACTTCTGCTTTGTGAGGTGCAATGGTTGCCAGTTTGCTTCCAGGTATGATTCAAGATGCTGACTGATACCTATAAAGCCCTATATGGCATAGTGCTTGGTTACATGAGGGACCACCTGTCTCTCATAGTATCTGCTTCACCAGTTCAGGTTGGTACTCTCTAGAGTCCTTCACTTAAGCAATGCCACACATCTTCTCTATGGTAGCATCTGCCCTTTTGAATGAGGTTCCTTATGAGATCCGAATGGCTTTCAATTTTTCTTTTAACTTAAAATTGTTTTCCTTTGTTTTCACCCCTTATCCTGCTTTCTCTGCTTTTATTTTGTTCTTATTGTTTTAATTGTTATATTTTTCGTGTTTTAAATGAGTTGTAAACTCTTAGAGTTCCAGCAGTAGCAATAGCATGTAGACTTATATACCACTTCACAGTGCTTTACAGCCCTCTCTAAGTGGTTGACAGAGTCAGCATATATATAACAATGTCAGTCCTCATTTTACTGACCTTGGAAGGATGCAAGGCTGAGTTGACCTTGAGCCTGGTGAGATTCGAACCACCGAACTGCTGGCAGCCAGCAGTCAGCAGAAGTAGTATGCAGTACTGCATTCTAACCACTGCGCCACCATGACAATAGTATAGTTAATTTAATTAAACATGTCAGAATATCTATGGGTATTCACTGTTTTTTAAAATGCTCTCTCTTTTAATTATCTAAAAATGTTTTTAATGAACAGGTGTGCATAGACAATCTAACAACATTTAAAAGTGCATTGTAAATAAAAAGAATCTGCCTGGTACATAAAAATACATAAAAATATCAGGGATTCAAATGGATCTGAAGAGATTTTCAAAAATATGACATTTTTTCAAGTACCTGGGGCCTACTGCGAGGTCCAGGATATGGTATACCTCTTGACAAGTTATTTATTTTGTCTCTCAGCACTCTGAAAATGTAAGATATGCAAACTTTTCAATTCTCTTAACTTATAAATGTTTATATGGAATATATGCAAAGGAGAAATGCACCCGATAAACTTACCTTTTTGTGGTAAGCAAGATAAAATTTATATTTAGGATTCATAAATACAAAGCAGAACAACACAGAATCCACACAGAGAAACAAAGCTATAGGAGACACTTGTCTGAGGTACAAGAGCTCTCATAATGTCTCCATTACAAGAACATGGCATAATTTATAGTGAGCAAGGCTAATTGAGATATTTTTTGTTTTAGTATTTTCCATATTTCCTTTATATCATCTGTTCACAAGCATAAATTGGAGCTGTAAGGGTTGCAAACAAGAGTTGGAAAAAAATTCTTCATAAAATTATGTGTTTGACAGATGTGTGGGGAGTACCACAGATTTTTGCAACGGGAATATTAATATGGAGAGGCAAAAATCATTCTTTTGCTTTAGCCATTCAACGCACTAGACTATTTTTATTTGATTTCCTACCATTGAAACGTAAAATACATGTTAATACTTTCAACATTGCACTTATTTGAAAGTAGCAGTGGTCTCATTTTATTTATTTTTTAATTTAAAAAGTTAGAAAATAACTCCATGCGATTAAAAATGCTGTTTGTTTTAAAACTACGTTCAGATATTTCAAAAGACTTAAAGATCCTAATGCCTTAGTTCATTGAAATAATGAGATTGTATCTGCCTTATTATAATTTGAGCACAAAATTAAACTTTAATTAGTTTCAGGATTTAATTTACAGCTATCAGCATCATTTGTTAACTCTTTAATTCATTGTTTTGTAATATAAGATTTAAGATCACAACTTAAAAAAATATTTCCGCACGTTTGAACAATTCAAACTGTTTTTCTTAAATAGGTTTTTTTAGCTGCTGAGTCTACCAAATTTCTTTGAGCCTTAACAAAAAACTCAGAACAGAAGCCATCTCCTTAACTTTTAGGTAGTCCTCGACTTACAATAGTTTGTTTAGCAACTGTTCAAAGTTACAACGGCACTAAAAATAGTGACTTATGACTGCTTTTCACACTTACGACCAGTGTAGCATCCCCATGCTCATGTGATCAAAATTGAGATGCTGGCAAGTGATTCATATTTATGACAGTTGCAGTGTCTTGGGGTCATGTGATCACCTTTTGTGATCTTCTGACAAGTGAAGTCAATGGGGAAGCCAGGTTCACTTAAAACTGTACTACTAACTTAACAACTGTGGTGATTCACTTAATAACTGTGGCAAGAAAGGTTGTAAAATGAGGCAAGACTCATTACCAACTGTCTTGCTTAGCCACAGATATTTTGAGATTGTAGTAATAAGTCGAAGACTATCTCTATTCTTTTCCTTGGTAGGCCTTTGCATCGGTCCTAGAAAAATATTAAAGATCTCATTAGGCCTAGCATTTGTGTAAAATAATTGTAAAAGCTAAAACTGAAAATTAACAAATGACTACTTATAAAACCTATATTATATTCTATGAAGTCAATTGCGTCAGCTATAAAGTTCAAAAGATATATACTTTGATGTGTATAAATCAGCTAATACAATGTTGGATTTGACTTTCCTGGTTGGATATTTATAAGCAAGCCCACTCTTGTCATTGTTGCTATTATGGTAGGTGTTTCCTTTGAACATTTATGCTTGTATTTTATAGAATTGGAGGATAATTGGAGGCCAGACTCTTAGAATGACTGTTGTTTTGCCCAATCTCTGATGCCATGAAATGATCTAGGAGCCTTAAATCCTCTTTTTAAATAGAATTCTAGATACATTATGGCTTTTATCTATTTCATCTTTCTGTAAATGGGATTACATGGTGGAGGTTCTTTAGGAAAATAGTAGCTGAAGCTTACCTATTCTGGCGTCTCAGCATATGTATCAGATGGTTTAATGGAAGCTACTGCTCACCGTTAATACTGATTCATGCCATTCAGAAAGTGATTGAAGTGATTGAAGTGAAATTTGGAAATCCTATGATGCTTTCTCTTTGTGTCAAGTATGGACTAATAGTAGTCCAGCATTTTAAAAGCATTCATCACACGAGCCTGTGCTTATGCAATTGTTTATTAAATGTATATGCTGTCTGACTTCCAGCAACTCTGAGTGGTTTGAAATGTTTCCATTTATAAGATTTTACTCTTGGGAAAAAAGGGGGAAAATTGGAATGCAAAATGATTTGTATTATACAGATGATAATGAAATCTCACCGTGTTTTGCTGCTGATGGCAGACTGGAGGAGTGTTGGAACAGTTCCTTTTTTTCTTAGAATAGCTTTACTTTAAGTGGTTCCATCGTTGTGCTGCATATCAGCATATCATATAACAGGCATAATTTTGTAGAGCCAGAGTTTCTATCTTGGGGAAAACCACATAGCAAAACAGTAAAGACTCTCATTGGTATTCCTCCCTGCATCTGTTGTTTTTATACAAGATCTATTATTAGTTACTAATTTCCCCTTTCCAGATATGTATACAAAATGTTTAGTGGGTTATTGGTTGTGTAAGTGCTCTGGAAATATATTTCAAGTTAGCATCCTAGGTGAACAAGAAATAATTCTGAAAAGCATATTGAACTTATCAGCAAGATTGTAGTCAAGCCAAAGCCCACATTAGTTCATTGTTTCATTTCTCACAACAGCCAGCCAGACATTGATCAGTCTTACCAGGAAATGGACAACAAGTAAATCAATTCTACTTTATGGTAAAGCTACCATAACAGAATCTTGCAAGTGCAATTCTCTTGACATCACTTTTATAGCCCAAAGACTTAGAGAGGGTCCCTTTTGAACCTCTTGCTCCACCCACCATCCAGCTGCAGGTTATTCTGTCTCTTATCGGACCATTTCCTAGGCAACATTATCCATCTCCTAAGGTCTTTCCTAAACTACAGATACAGTCCTATGATGTGCTTGTTCCCCAGCAGCCAGGACTTGAAGTAACACTGACCCAATCTGAAGGTAACAATGAGTCTTCAGAACTAAGTCTTTATAGACAAGCTATCCATAAAAGTAGATTATCCCCTTTTAAAGCCTTCTTCAGTGAATTTTATGGTTAACTATATTTAATGTTAAGAAGAGCTTTCATAGTTCTGTTCTAAATCTCTTTCCAATCAGCTCACTACTTCATACACACATATGATTGCCATCTCTATATGGGAATGCATATAGATTACTTGAACATAAGAGGATCTCAATAATTATCCGGGTTAATTTTTTTGATTTTATTTGGGTGCTATTTTAAGGGATATTCTTTTGATAACAGTTGAGTCATTCATAGGCTATATTAATGCAAGTCTTATTGGGCATTTTGGGTTAGTTGCCATCTTAATTTTCTTTGGAACACTGCTACATGTTTCTGCATAGAGAATGGCATATTAAAATGGTGGCTAGGCAGCACCTGAGAGAGAGGCAAGGTAGAATATTTATTACAACAGTGCAGTGCTTTGAATTCAACATAGTACAAGCTATATCTCTTTGAAACAGCTGTGTGATTCTGGAAAAAGTACAGAGTGTACATGTATTGTATGTAACTGGATAAAAAGTAGCTGTTTAAGGAAATTGACTACTGATGCAAACTTTACCTACACATTTGAATAAAAATAGGCTGTAGGAATAACAGTGCTTGTTGAACTCCCCTAAAGTATGTATTTTGGCCTGAGATTCTTGCCAATCCCGTTAACCGCTTTTGGGAATGTTTGCCCCACATTTTAAGAAAACCTGCTACTTGCTGGGGATTTGCTAATATTTTTTTCTGCCTATACATCAGGTGTTTTTCTGAAGGTATCATAAAAATAATCCTCAAGTAGGAAACCCAAAAGTAACTTTGGAGCATTCCTAAGTTATTCTTTCAATAGTAATATATCTTTCTTTTCTTTTTCTTTCCTCACGGCTAGATGCTTTCGTTGGAGGAGTTATTGGCGTTATATTTGCTTACATTTGCTACAGACAGCATTACCCTCCTTTGGGCAACATGGCTTGTCACAAACCATATGCCAGTCTGCTAATTCAGACATCAATGAAGAAAGAAGACACATCTACAGCTGACAATGCTACCAGCCTTCCTCTAGAAGGGATAACAGAAGGTCCAGTATGACTAATACATATGCAGGATGAACTTTTAGCTCTTTCATACATTCCGCCAAACCCAAATGGTATCTTTGCATAATCAGTGTTTTTTAACAACCGCAATTCTGCCTTTCTTGCCTTTTTACTTTTACTGACCCTTTTCTTTGCGCTCATGTGTGTCCTCTGTTGTTATTTTCCCTTTTCTGTTTCCTATGGTTTTGTTTTTTTTTTAATTGTTCCAATAAGAAGATTGCTCCAAGAAAGTGATTATTAGTTAAAGGGATTAAGGCAGAACTGAAACTCTTGAAATATTGTTAACTATTACTAATCATTATTTATGAAGCGCCTTCGTGCGTATATTTGCTTTGCAAATCATAGCACATTCATAACAGCCACAGGAGGCTGAAAGAGAGTGACATATCCAGTCTTACTCCATGGACCAGACTGGCTGCCAAGGGGTTATCAAAGCCTTCTTCTAAGAACTAATAGACATTGTCATCTGTGACTGACTCTTTATTTACTTTTCTTAGAGACATTCAACGTGTAAAAAAGACAATTTTGTTTATCTCACAGTTACAAATGCAGTTACAGCTGCATGTTTATCTTCCTCTGCTTATCTTCTAGTGGTCTAAGCAAACAAATGTATGGATATGGTGTGTGCATGCGTGTATGTTAGTGTGTCTGAGTGCTGCATATGTTTTGCAAATCCATTGGGACTGACTACAGTGAAATAAAAGTCTTCAACTTTCAGAAATGGGAGAGCTGAAATATTCAGACATCTGTCCTTCCTGACATAATTGACAGCACAATTATGCAAAGCTGCTGAAACCATCAGCTGGCAATAACATGTACTGAAAAAAAATCATCTGGACACTCTGGAAAAACCCAATATTGTGTGTGTGTTTGCATGTGTGTGTGTGTCTCCCTTAAGCATATAATCGTTTAGTTTGGAGCTCAATGAGTTATTTTAAAATGACACTCTACAGTCCTTTGGAACACAACAATCCTTCCCCAAATTCTTGGAGAAGGTGACTTAGTGAACTACAGTCATACTTGCTTAATAGTTTCTGTTGCCTTGATGAATGTGTGGCAGTCGGTTTGGGAATGCTTAATGTTTCTTCTGCACAATATGCACTTAGTAAATTTGTTTGTTTCAAAATGTGTCTGCTATACCTGCAGTTTTTCTATCTTTCTCAAGCATCATATTTGTAAGGTTACTCTATAACAAAATGTACGTGCATGAAGGGAAATTATTTGATAGCATAGCTGCTAATTATACGTAGACCCCATTCTTCCCACCTCTATAGCAAAAATGAAACTTCTCAAATGGATTCTCCTTTGTTCCTGTGTCCCTTTTGATTCATAAACAGTAATGCTAGAAACAGCAATGCCTTAAAAGTTGGAAATCTGTCTTCTTTATAATAAGGAAGTCATTGGATATGCTTTATTCTGTAAGGGAAAAAAAAGCACACTTCCATTTGATGAGCCAGCTTGTTATTTCACAGAAAAGTTTAAAAAAACATAAATTCTGTTGAGTATTTTTGTACGTTTTTGCTTGATTTTGGAACTTCTCTGCAACACTGGACATCAAAGTAAAATAGATATTGGAGTTCGGGATGCCCAGCTGGACATCTTTGTCAAGATCAGAGAAATTGTGATCAACCCTTCATTTCTGACTATATGTTTGGAAGCTACCACCATCTTATTCAGCACTGCACTGAAAATATGTATCTTTTGAAGCAGAAAAGGAAACAAATGATATAAGTTTCAACTTTTAAGAAATGTTGAAATGGTACTATAGAAGAGCATATTATGTTTTAAAATCTTGAGATGAATTAAACATTATTTCTTCTTCTCTAATACCTAGCTAGACTATTGGAAGCTCTTTTGATCAAGCCATTGTAGCAATGATCTTAGTGTCTCATGGCCTGTGCATTGTCTAACTTCTATGGATGTAGCAAACATATTTCCGTAAAATATAGCCTTTATTTTCCTGCCTCCCTCGCTCCTTCCCTTCTTTCTGTGATCTTTTCAATAACAGTTGGAATAGATAAGCCCCTTTGAAATAAATTGATTGGATAATTAGTTTGTAAAAAATCATAATCAAAGAAAGACTGCTAAAATCATACACTTAAATCAGATAGTATATTAAAAAGTAATTTTTTGGAAAAGAAAAGATCTTGCAATTTGTAAAGGCAATAATTTTGGGGGTTTGTGTATCTCATAAATATTGGATAAGGGGTGATACTACATATCTGAATATATAGTCATTGGGAGAAATTACGAATAGATATAACACCAGCATAATATCAGGATAATTTGCCTTTATTCAATAAATATGCAAAGGCATAAATTTTGCCTATCCATGTAGTTTGAAAAGATTTGCAGCAGTTGTCCCTGATGGTCAGATAGCTACATATTCTGTAAATAACTTGCATATTCTGTATACATTTCCAGAATGGTACATAAGGAGTTCTATTAAAAAGGTGCTCAACATTTTCTATTGGGATATCTTCTGTGCTTCAGTGAAACACTGAAAAATGTTCAGTGTGATACATGGAAAGAAGTAGCAGAATGGGGTTGTGATAACTCTATGGCTTTACTTATTTTTGGCTGTTACCCCAAAGCCTTTGCCATGAGCAGCCACAACTGTGGATGTAGCTAGTGTGGTCTTGGGGTTTCAGTTTTACCTGGAAGCTCATCTGTTCATGTGTTTTCAGGTATTTCAATGTGATTAGTTGAACAGGTGCAGGGTTTTATCCCAAGGTCATGCTTTTCCTTATCTATGTTTATTTCCTTCCTGAATGGCTGTAATGTTGATGTGATGCTATTCCTACTATTTTTGCCCACCTATTTTTAGAATAAAACTAGAAACTTTTTACTTTATAACAAGGATATTTTTTGATGAAGTTCTCAAATCTACAGTAAAAGTTTGGGTGCTATTAAGAAAACATACCCGATGAAAATGAATGGATGGTTTAAGCCAGATGAATACCTCATAGTTACCCTCTCAAAAGTCAACTTTTCTCATAGTCACCTTAACACAATCACCCTTCTTAAAGCCTTAGACATGCCTCTCTTCAATATCAATGTACTTGCAAGAAAACAAAAACAAGTTACCTGTCTTAAATGGGAGGACTCCGGATAAAACCAACTTTTTAGCCTCTTGTGTGATTTAATTATTTCACTGATCAAATCACTTCTTTGAATAATAATAATTATTCAGACTGAATAGAAAAACTTGAGTCCTCTTCTTGAGAGAGCCCTTGTCAAAAAGAACATTCCAATATACAGCACGCAACATTTCAAAGAAACTTTAATCCTTCCATCTTGCTGGTCCAATACATAAGGTCGTATTACACATGGTTCCAGTTTAAAATAAAGATAAAAATAATTCAGTTGTGGCCTCTGTCTACTACAGGGTTGTCAAAGTCGCGGCCTATGGATGCGTCACATGCTGGCCATGATTACCCATAGTTTAGCAAAGGGGAAAAAGGTTGTGATACGTGACGTGATGTCAATGTGTCATCACAAGTTTGATACCCCTGGTCTGCTATATAGAAATTAGCGCTATCACCATGTTTTCAAACTTAATTTTGTTCTTCCCTCCATCTCTGGCTAATCGTACACACACACACACACATACACACACATACACACACATACACACACACACAACTAGGACAATGTTGTTATTATGTAAAGTAGCTTTTATGTGCAAGTTTGTTTATTTATTGCTTATTTTTTCCCACCTAGTCATGATCTCTTTTTCTGAATAAAATTGCCTTCACAATTTTCTATCTTTATATATGGATGATTGAAGCTTCTTATTGAGGTGTATGTACACTTCTGCTGTTATCATGTCATACTGCCTAGTTCTTCAAGGTTTTCCTTCAAAAGACTGTATAGTTATAATCCTGCAAAAAAAAAAAAAGGGATTGGTACAGTATGCTGCCAGTTCTTTCTTTTAGCCTCAGCAGATTCCATACGTTTACTTTGAATGTGATTAGAAAACGTATTAACAAATAATTTTCACTAATAAAACCTTAGCATCTGATATTCAGTGCTATAAAAATATATACCGTGTTTGGTAAATAGTTGAAGGGGTTTTGCAATACAGCAAAAGAATTCTAATGGAAGTAATTACTCTGAATGTAAAATATATATATAACATGTAAATGTGTTGATTCTAATATAATTAAACCTTACACTGGATGTAACAATGTAAAACTGATAGAAGACTCTGGGGAAGCTGCAATTATTGGCTCAGGTTAGTATTGGGAGAAAGTATTGGTATGGATCTATGTCTATAATTTTGTGAACTTAATGTGAAAGAAATGTAAATGCTGTAATCCACCAATAAAAACAACATGAATGTAGGACTTTTACTTCATTGCATTGTAATTTTTACTTTTCTTGTGAGGCAATTTGGGTCTTAACATGCAGGGAACAGCATGGTGAGGACTATATCAATGTCTGCTCCTTGCCACCATATATAGCAATTAAGTTTCTCAACCTGGAGCTCTAGTGTCAGTAATGGTGCTGCACAGTGTTACAGAAAACATGTTTCAGGCAAATTGGGAGAGAGACTGTCAATTTACAGGAACCAAACTTTTAAGAATAAGCACAAAATGTGGGAACTTTAGTTGAATGTGTATTTAATTTTCCTCCAACGACGTGTTGCAGGTAATCCTAGATGTATGAGCACAATTGAGCCCCAAATTTCTGTTGTTAAACGAAACATTTGTTAAGTGAGTTTTGCCATTTTACCATTTTTCTTGCCACAGTTGTTAAGAGAATCACCATCATTGCAGTAACAAAGTTGTTAAGTGAATCTGGCTTACCCCATTGAAGGTCACAAAAGATGATCGCATGACCATGGGATATTGCAACCGTCATAAATGTGACTCAGTTGCCAGGCATCTGAATTTTGACCGTGTGATCATAACAATTGTGCAACTGTTGTAAGAGTGAAAAATGGTTGTAAACCCCCCTTTTTAAATGCTGTTGTAGCTTTGAGCTGTCACTAAATGAGCTGTTGCAAGGTGAAGACTACTTGTGTAAGTAAGAGCAAAAAACAACTTTGAAACAGGGGGAAAAAACTGCCTATTGTAACCATTTGCCTGAAATGGTATAGGATTTCCTGCCTGAGCAGTGGGAGTTGGACTAGAAGACCTCCAACGTCCCTTCCAACTCTTCTCTTCTCTTCTCTTCTCTTCTCTTCTCTTCTCTTCTCTTCTCTTCTCTTCTCTTCTCTTC
>JANHFL010007116.1:15625-28368 GCA_032468155.1 Oxyrhabdium leporinum | reverse complement strand
CCTTCCATCCTTCCGAGGTTGGTAAAATGAGGACCCAGATTGTTGGGGGCAATATGCTGACTCTGTAAACCACTTAGTGAGGGCTGTAAAGCACTATGAAGCAGTATATAAGTCTAAGTGTTATTGCTACTACTATTAACTCGGTTGTCATGCCCCCATTGGAGCCTGAATCTGCAGAGGAGGATGAGCTGGAACTGGAGCCAATGGAGATTGCAGGGGCAGCTTCATTGGCTTTGGAGGAAAATGGGGAAGAGCAGACCCAGTCAGACCAGGACTTTTCAGGATTGGGACGCCTTGTAGGCAGGGAGGAAGGGGGGAAGAATGAGAAACAGAGCTCAGGCAATCAGCAAGGACCATCCCCTCCTGATCCTTGAGCAAGGAAAATGGAGAGAAGGCAAGAACAGTGCAGACTGAGCTGACTACTTGCCCCGTCCCTCTTCACAAGGCACATCTGGGGACTGAGACTTACGGAGAAGCTGTAGGAATTCTTGGGAACAAAAGCTGAATTCCTGGAGTGTTGAGTGCCAACATTTGAACTTTCCTGGATTCCTTGCATTCTTTCCGGATTTCTGGATTACTTACCATGCTCCCTTGCTTCCTGGACTCTTTAACTTGCCCTGCTGGATTTTTTGCTGTGCCGCCATGATGTTCACAGCATTGGGCTGGACTATTTGCAGCCAGAGGCTGTTTGAGGTGTGTGTGTGTGTCATCACTTTGCTCTGGGACTTGCCAGAAATGAGGGAGCAGTAAAGGGGCAGTTTGAACTGCCAGCTGCCTGTGTTATTTCTGTGCCATGCCCCGGATCATCACATCGGTTCTGGAGCAATTTCTTCGATCAACAAGACAACTGGACTGACCTCTTGCCATTTACTGAGGTTGCATATAATAACCACCAGTACAGGTTTCACACCTTTTCGAGTGGCTACAGGGCAGGAATTTAATGCAATGCCAGAACTACCCATGAGTGAACCAACTATCCCCTCCTTAAAAGAGTGCATCAATCAATTGAAAATTACCTGGCCTGTGGTACATATGGTATTAGATGAGGCCAGAGCAGCTTACAAAGTAAAGCAGACAAAAAAAGGGTGGAACCGAAACCTTTTAAAGTAGGAGACAAAGTCTACCTTTCCATCCACTTCTTATAGTCCCTACAGCCTTCAAAGAAGCTGGGACCAAAATTTGTGGGACCCTTCCCCATCACACGGATCATAAACCCAGTGACAATAGAACTGCAATTGCCAAAATCATTGCAACAAGTCCACCCTATTTTCCATTGCAGTCTGTTAAAACCAGAGGTCACCTCCACATTGAGACCCACAGCCTCCCCATCATCACAACCAATCATGGTAGAGGGTGAAGAACACTTTGAGATAAAAGACATATTAGATTCTAGAAAATACCTTTGTGTTCTGCTAAGTTCTGTTTTCTTGAGAAGACTGGTGAGGCAGGACCTTACAACCAGTGGTGGCGACGGGGGGTGGGGGAAGCGGAGATGGTTCCGCGCAAGCAGCAGGTGAGCAGGCTTGCACAGCTCCATTTGCACAAGTGGTAGGTGTGCATTACAAATGACCTGGTTCAGAACAGGCCCCAGCCCAGGGGTTGGGGACCTGGACTTAATAACCCTTCCCAGACTGATGACTTAGACTAACTTTATTGTCACTTTGAACGTACACTAATCGGCATACATTAAAATGAAATGTTGTTGCATACAGCTCTCAAACAGTCTCCATCTCCAATATACACTACATAAACACGACAAAATAAACAAATAAATACAAAATTATGCATATACCCACATATATTATATGACACAGAGAAACAACACAGTCTAGTTCAGATGTATACATGTATATGATGAGAAACACAAATTTTGTGAGTTTACCAGATGGATGGCATAGGGAACAAAGCTGTTAGAGAATCTGGTAGTCCTGCTAGAAATACTTCTCCCAGAGGGGAACAAAAGAAACAGACCGTGAAGTGGGTGTGTGGAGTCTCTAACAATGCTTTGAGCTCTAAGCACATATAAGCAGTATCCTGAATGACAGGAAGCAAACTTCCTAAAATCTTCTCGGCTGTCCTTACCACTCTCTGAATGGACTTTCTCTCTAAGGCACTGCAGCCATCAAACCAAACAGTGATGCAGTTTGTTAAAATGCTCTCAGTTGTGCCTCTGTAAAAGGTGGCCAGGACAGAAGAAGATGTACTGTCCTCATCCGAAATGCAGACGCTGGTTTGCATGCTCACTAAGGATGATGTACGGAGAGACCAGTTCAGATTGTTAGTTATCTGCACTCACAGATACTTAATACTGTTGACCACCTCTACAGATGAGCAGTGACAATTGCTACTTTAAGATCATTGCTGATGTCTTTACATTTTGGCATTGTCTTAACACACACACACCTCAAGGCTGGAGATCAGCAAACTCCTAATACTTTGACTACCTTCTAGAAACAGTCACCCTTGCTGATGATCAATTAATCAAGGACACTTCATTAGCAGCACCTGACTGCTGCTTAGCCTCTTTACACATATGAAAACAATAAGGGTATACTTATTTTTTTACACATGGCTTCTCTATTTTGTCTTCCTTGTTGTAAAATAAATGATGACATGGTTTAATATGTCATGTGAGGTTGTATTTACCTACTTTTAAGAACTGCTAAGGACCAGATGATTTTTACTATGTCCTGGTACATAAAATCATAGAACTCAAAGAGGATACTTACTTTTTCACATGACTGTAAGCACAACAGCACACAGAGCAGACCTAGAGATGCAACATACTATTTTGATACACACACAAAACATAGAGGTCTACAGAGAAAAGCTGCTCTGCAATTTTTCTTATATTTGATTAAATGCAGATTATGAGCAAATACGTATCTTGAGCCAAATGTTAACAGATACCACTGTAATGGATTCTATTTGGGCAGAGGATGCCATAACACATAAAGAGACATCCCTTTTATAACACTAATTACAGTAATGCTATCCTAAGCCTTAGACTACAGCACTGAAAGCTACCTTTGAAGAATTTTTGACATATCAACACTACCTCTTATTTATCTGAGACAGTGTTATACCATAAATTCTTCAAATGGGTCAAAACTGTTTTCAGCCCTTCCAATAGATCAAGACAAGAAGCAAATACAAGAATTACAGGAATCCTCATCTATTGTTGTAGGGTGTAATAACAGTATCTTGAAAACCTGTCCGAATTTCTCTCTGTTAATTTGCCCCTGACAATTGTTCTTTTGCTTCTCTCAATGGTTCATCTATCCATTTCTCAAAGTTATCTCTAAATTTCTTTAATATTAGTCACATATTTCATTTGGGCGTGGGGACCAATTTACATCGGACTACACAGCTCCTGTACCATAGTGGAATGCATACATTCCTCCTAATATATATATATATATATATATAAAAATCATTTTCACATTTTAAAATAGCTTTCCATATTCAGTATCCAAATATATGATTTGTACCAAGAGATATGATGCCTCTTCAAAATTTAGGCTCAGGATAAATGAAAAGGGTAAAGCAATATTTTACTAGCCCAGAACAGCTTTCACTGTGTTTCACTTTGTTTCAAGAGATGGAACTCCTGTATGTTTTCTATTTTACTGCTTTAAAAAAAATCATGTTTAGGATTAAAAATTGTGCCATAGGACAGAGTAAACTGCTGTCTTCCAGTGCAAGTATACTGCAATCAGATTTGTTTAATCTTTGAAGAATTTTGTGAGAAAACGACAAAAAATGAAAAAAAACAAACCCTAATTTATAGGACATTATTTGAAACGACTAAAGATCAAGATTGTTTAAAGTAAAAAGAAAGTGTACAAAGTTGGTTTACTGAAACAAGGCTTTACAAATTTGTTTATGGATAATGGGATATGGGAAGACAAGATTATTTACTGTATTTTACTGTATTTTAAGAGAAGGTGTTAAAATTGTATTTGTGATGGAGAAGTTGTTTCTTTTTATATTTCTTTTTTTTTCCTTACTATATTTTTTATTGTGCATTTTGTTTCTTTTCTTTTTATTCTTTTACTTTTCACTTTATATTAATTTTTATCCTTTTAAATGTAATTGCAGTTTTTACTAAAATTACTATTGGGCTAGTATCAAATGAGTCGAGTAACTTTTGGATTTAGGAGAAGTGTTTGCTTAAGTCAATCCTGGCTTGTTGGGATGCATATCTTGAGCCAATAATGTGAGAAGTCTTATACAGTTGAACTTTGTAATGCTGAGGGAGAAGTGTGAACCTGTTCATCAGGATCAAATAAGAAAATGTAAATAGTTGCAGATGCTTTGAGCATTGTTCTATGTCAAGGTTCAGAACTTCCCTTATGTCAAGCTGTTTTGTAGCCCACTGTCAGTATCATTAAAAATGCATTTGCTCTATGCATATTTTAAAGGCTATCAACTTGGAAAAGTATTTCCCCCTCCATTCCTAGCCCCCCACACACATGCGCAAGTCTAGAGATACAGGAAGTCAAGAGCCTTAGTTTGGTAATACATCTAATTAATTAGAAGTTTCTTATATTTTATGTTAGGGTTACACAAAAGAATTAAATTGCCTATAAAATTACTGTACTAAATAGTTTTTAAATTATTATTTTTTTCAGCTGTAATTCTAGTTGCAAAGTTAGGAAAAGAAGTTGCCTACTTTAGAATTACATTATAGGATACTTTTGAACACTACTCTAGACAAACAGAAAAGTTGTATGTTTGGAAAAAGTGCTATCTATATGTATTAGATATTAGATGTAAGCAATTTATAATTAGATCATTGGCCAGCATCTCTAGGGGGGAAAAATCAGTAGATGTATTTCTAACAAAGGAATGTTGAAAGATAATCATAAATATGGAAACATCCTAAAAAATAGGGATGAGTTATGTTCTAAAAAAAAGAGAGCAGTAAATTGCATTCTGACTTGGTTTTGAGTCATTCACCTGCCAGCATGCACATAAGGCCTTTTAATATTCCCCTTTTACTTTACTCAGACATTTGGATTGAGGAAAACAATACAACACTATGCAATGTACATTTTTCTTTACTTCCCTTTGACTAGATATATTTCAGAACCGGACCAAACACAATACATTTTTCCATATAAGCAACAAACATGTGTTCATCAATTGGACAAGCAGCTGAATCTGGGTTCAGCGCTGGCAGTGGACTTGTATGTCTCGCTATAGCTGACAGCAGTAGTTTAACTGCATGAACAGTATAGGTTATATATGCATAGCTCTGGTGTTTCTCCCCAGTAATTGCTGCTAAACACATTCATCTCACTCAGCCTAACATCAGAATCCAACATATTCCAGTTTTTATAGCTTTTTCTTATAGCACAGTTTTTCCCCCCTAGTACCAAGTAGATTCTAGGGACATGGAAACAAGATGTTTTCATGTTCCAATGTTTCCTAGAATGGGCCAATTTGAATAACTGGGGGGAGGCAGGAGCAGTGAGCAGCATTTGAGCATTTTCAGGACAAGATATTCTTCTGGAAACACAAACCACCATTCTTAGAGCACATGGATTAGCCTTTTCTATCCTCTTGCACATTCCTAATGAGTATATACTATATAATTTAACTATGTTTGCTTAGCAATAGACTACTCCCATGTAAAGTGCACATAAGATCAAGTCTCAGGTGTCAGTTAAGACTGACACTTGAAATTTAATTTTATGCATACTTCACACTGAAACATGTTCACACTGAAATTTGCTTTTCAATTTATCTGTATAAATAATATTTGGGAGACATATTTATTGCAAATATACATCTTTACAGGGCATTGTTTTTGTTTTTGCTTTCATACTTTTTAGCTTTTAAAAAATGCAAAATACCAGTTAGGTTCTCCTTGAACTATACACAGTGATTTTTGTAGTCCTACGTATTTCTGAACTGCACAAAGAGACTCATAAAGCACACCCAGATGACATGGCAAATTTATATGGGACTTCTTCCTCCTTGGTCACCAACATTTTTCTGGCTGATCACCTGATCTTTAAGACATCTTAAGAAAAGAGCTACTTTGCCATAGTCAAAAATGGTCTGGTAGCTCATCAGTTATTAGAACTGGAGAGTGATTTATAATATCTTACTGGTTCTCTTTCTACTTTATTGCTCTTTCGTTGTGAATGTGGTGCTTCCTTAGCAACATCATACTTGAGAAGCCAGCCACATTTGATAAAGAGAAGACCTGCCATTTAAGCTTGCCTAGGTGAAAAGGTTAGGGAACCTTCATTAATTTTAGAAAGTAAAAATCTCAACTTGCCATTTCTAAGCAAGTTGGGATTTCCATCTGTTTCACGAATTACTGTTGTACAGTTGTAATTTGCGTTTCTGCACTTGTTCCAGAATCTTCTAAATATACTGCTGAGCAACAGACTGTGACTGCACTATTGTGTCCATACAGTACTTATCAAATATAATAAATAGTGTTAGCAAAGCTATGTATTTTCCCTACTTCACACCATCTCCATAAGAGTCATATATTTTACTTGGTTTACTTTAAAGTGACATTGGTATGTCAAATCCTTCCAACATCTGCTATGTACATGCTAGTTTAAGGGGAAAAACTTTTTGAAGAAACATAACATTATGGTTAGAAAATAAATATGCTAGTGCCAGCAGAGTCCAGTTCACTGGCTAGGATTACGAGGAACCGAGGCTCCATGCTCCCAAAGAACCCTGATTCATCTTTAGCTAGTCACTAGCTAAGTTTGCATGAAATATGCAGAGCCCAAAAAGATGTAAGCACATTTTTAGCCTGGTACGCTGTGGAAAGTAAATCTGT
This sequence comes from Oxyrhabdium leporinum, assembly GCA_032468155.1. Taxonomy (NCBI): domain Eukaryota; kingdom Metazoa; phylum Chordata; class Lepidosauria; order Squamata; family Cyclocoridae; genus Oxyrhabdium; species Oxyrhabdium leporinum. The sequence continues at coordinate 21,554 of JANHFL010007116.1, read as the reverse complement.
GGTTAGTGTACTGTTTAAGGTATCACCAGTATGCTTCTCTAAATGCCCCAAAAGAAGACAGAGATCATCCCTCAGATGAAGATACTGAATAATGGAAACTACTGAGGAAGTTCACATTTGAACAGATTAGTCCAGTTAGTCTATCCTATAGTGGGGAATACCACAGCACACTTTCAGCTCCTGCCAAACAAGTACCGTTTATTATATACAAGGTTGGTTACAAATCATTCAAAGAAAAACAACAGGTGTCTTGGGCTGTAGTCTTTAAATGGTTTATCACTACCAAAGACAGGGAAGGGTGCGGATAATTTTAATTACAAGGTTTAAAAAAACACGACACTAGCATCCTCCTCCTTAAATTAAGTAAATCAGAAAACGACCCGTGCTTATCTTCATCCTACCCACTTCACTTCTCTTGGCAAGGCAACTGCAGTCTTGGAAGAAGCGAACGACTAGGCAAAACAGTCAATCTCTTTTATAAAAGAGTAGTTTGAGGGCTGAGAATGTGCGTGTCCCGAAGACAACAGAAAGCGAGACCAGTGACTGGACTCCTTGGCATTCCCACCTTTCCGGTAGAAAAGGGAAAGCTGGCAAAGGGATGAAAGCTACGCGGGAACGAAGAGAAAGAGAAAAACACTCACGAGCCCAGGGTTTACCTAAGAACAAGCGATGCGCGGCGCGGAGGGGTTCTCCAGAAGCCTTCCCTGAGCGTCCCAGCCTTACCTGTCGCTCACTTTCAGCGAGGCGCCGGCAGATGCGCACGCCCTCCTTCCAGGGGGAGCGAATGTGCTACCCGGGCGCCACCCGCACCGAGTAGCGCCCTTTCCGGAGGTCGGAGGGGCGACGAAACGTCGCGCAAGTCTCTGCCGAGTGGCAAGTCTCTGCCGAGTTGTTCCGCTACGGCTTTGGGAGCGCTTGTGTTGCGGCTGTGCAAAAGGCCCTCCCCTTTAACGATTAATACTGCCAGGCGGGCCCAACCTGCTATTATTCACCTTTAGAAAAGGGGAGAAGTGCCGGGAATGCAGCGCTAGCTGGGCAGATTCAGAGGACTCGGGGCGGAGCTTCAAACTGCAATCCAACGCACGCTTTACCTGGAAGTAAACTCCGTTAAAGGCAGGGCTTACTTCTGAGTAAACATACCAAATATCGTGCCGGAACTAGCTACCCCGCGACTTGCTTTCTAGTAAGTGTAGTTTCTGCATAGTCCCAAGGACAGGGAATCTAAGCTGGAACAACAGCTTATTAAATCATTATATTGCCTTTGTTAATCAGCTGACTAGTGCAAAAATACAGGTGGTCCTCGACTTGCAATTCGTTTACTGATCGTTCAAAATTACAACGGCACTGAAAAAGTGACTTACGACCGTTTTTCACACTTAACGACCATTGCAGCATCCCCATGGTCACATGATCAAAATTCAGATGCTTGGCAACTGGTTCATATTTATGACAGTTGCAGTGTCCTGAGGTCATGTGAACACCTTTTGCGACCTTCTGACAAGCAAAGTCAATGGGGAATCCAGATTCACTTAACAAATACAATGATTCACTTAACAATGGTGGCAGTTGTAAAATGGGGCAAACTCATTTAACTGTTTCACTTAGCAACATAAATTCTGGACTCAATAGTGGTCATAACTCAAACCACAAAGCTAATTTTTAAGGTGTTTTGTGAGAGTCCATAAGTTCTAACTGACACCGAGTTTTTATAACTTTATGAGTGGCAGACATTCAGAAGCTGAAAAAGTCAAAATGCTGGGAACCTTCAGCTGTTAACTCTGCCTGTTACACAGTTGATCAAAATCAAGATTTTCTTCCCTTAGATAGAAATCCTAATTGTGTTTGTCAAACAGTAACGTGCAACACAAACAGGGATCTTTCTTTGTAAAGAAGTTGTTTTCCTCACAATACCCTGTAAAGTGATCGTGTATTAATTTAACACAGCGCATGAACTCAGCCCCCATTATTGCTTTATAATTCATGCAAACCCAGGAAATTGAATTAACTGACAAATGGTTTCATTAATCAGAGTTAGTATGTTGTGTGTGGTATGAATGAAAAAAGATGCATGTCAGAAAGGGAATTTTCCTTCGGGCAATCAGGTTCTTATAAGCTGCAATCATATCTTTGAGATAGAAGGATATGATGTTGATTTCTAGGCAAATTCAATCTCTGAAACATTATTGCTCTCTCATTCCAATCAATGCTAAAGCAAATTAATTTGAAAAAATTGTAATGTTTCAAGATCATCAATTCCCTGCTTGATGCAGTTTCTGCAAAGCAGAATACAGTTATAGCCAAGGATGTTGGACTGGGCCTGGGAGATCAAAATCAGCCATGTAATCTCACTTGTTGTTTTGGGGTGAGTCACTATCTCTCAACTGAAAAACAGGTTATTGTTGGGCAGAGAGGAACTGGAAGACAGAATGGACCTCTTGAGTTCTTGAATGAAAGACAGAAGATAATGAATGAAAAGCATTTCTTTAAAAAAAAGCATTTTATTCTGTTGAATAACCTGGTGGGGCAAAAGAATTTTTAAAACACTTTCAGCTCCTTTTTAAAGATAGTAATAGCAAATGGCAACACCCAACTCTGAATTGTTTTGAAAAGCTAAGAAAAGTTATATCTGCTTAATATTTAGATGACAATCTACTAGAAAATCCCTGAAGTAGAAAGCTGAAGATAAAAAAACCCTATGTAAATGTGTTCATATAATCACCAGGACCTTAGATAAGTTCAAAGAGCACTTCGATTGTAATGAAATATGAAAAGAGTAATTTTGAGGAAGTATCTTTGAATAAGCAGGCAATATTCATAATCACATGTTTTTTTAAGCAAGGATACTTTCCTCATCCTAATGTAAATTAGCTGCTTTTTTTTTATTCATGAAGCCCATTTATTCCTGCTCTTTCAAGACTAGGTTAATAAAGTAAGAAACTATAACTGCATGTTATGTTCTGAACTAGAAACTTGGTTCATTGCTTCCAAATAAATTAATAATTACAAAGCAACAGATGTCTTGGTACTTGGCTTGACATCTGGGCTTATTAGGCACAACAACTAAAGTTCTGAGTTTGGATATAATACGCAGCTAACAATACCTAATTTGGTTACCTATTTATGTTAGAAAAAAAGAACTACAATATATGCATGAGTACCTTGTTTCTATCTAGGAAAGGCACTTAGCCAAAAATTCTGTGTTATCATTAAGTGTATGTACAGCAATCATTTCTATATGATACCAAAATTACTTTCCTCTTTGTTTTAAATGACCCCAGGCTCAATCTAGCCCAGATGTTTTGGGAATGTTTATATGACATTGGAAGCTCCTTAGGAAGTCCCACACAAATATACATTATGATTATATATGCTAGTTATACTGTAATCCCTAAATGTTACTTCGATGCCCCAGATAATGCCTATCATTTTAAGTAAAACATTCAAATAAATATGTTTTTAAACAGCAATCAATTGAATTAAAAAAACATGCTATTGCTTACATAAAAGTTTCCTACCTGAAGTTAGTGTGGAGATATTACTTGTCACAACTTTATTCTTGTATGGATATTTATTTGTGTCAGAACTAGTAAATTTATGAACTTTCAGATATTGCTGAGCCACAGTTATGAGTAAAATCAGCCCACTTAGCAATGGTGGGGAAGCTGAGAATTATAGTTTAGCAACATGTTGGATGAGATGTTAGCTGTCTCCAAGTAGTGCAATGTGTTCTGCAGATCTGGGGAACCTCAGAGGAAACCATGCATCCTATGCACTCTTAATAATAAATACACTTAGCAAATCTATGGAATTTAATTCTAAAGAACCATTTGCAGGTAGACCTCGACCTACGGCCACAATTTAGGCCAAAATTTCTGTTATTATGTGAGACATTTATTAAGTGAGTTTTGCCCCATTTGATGACCTTTCTTGCCACAGTTGTTGAGTGAATCACTGCAGTTGTTAAGTTAGAAATGCAGTTGTTAAGTGAATCTGGCTTCCCCATTGACTTTGCTTGGCAAAAGGTTGAAAAATGGGATTACATGACCTTGGGACACAGCAATTGTCATAAGTATGAACCAGTTGCCAAGCATCTGAATTTTGAGTACATGATCATGGGGATGCTACAAAGGTTGTAATTGTGAAAAATGCTCATAAGTCACTTTTTTCAGTGACGTTGTAACTTTGAACCGTCACTAAATGAACTGTTGTAAATCAAGGACTACCTGTAATAGGGTTGGATTGTACAATACAATAACAGGCTGCATAATTGGTAAAAAGGATTATTGATTTTTAATTAAACATTTAAATGCCCCAGCTAAATCCTTTTTGATATTACTCAGGACTTTTTTTTCACTTTGTTCAGCAATTAATAATTAACAGGATTGGTAAAGTATGATTCACATACTTTATAAGTATTTTAAAATGACATTGTTTAAACTAGTTTACCCAAACTAGAACATATACCTAATGTCCTCACGTGTCTGGGAGTGAAAGATGATGTTAATGGCTTCATACTCTTCTTTCTAAACAGGAACTAGATGAAGTGATGAGGTCACTTTAAAAATACCCAAGCAAAAATATCAGAGAGGAGACATGCATTGGTGTCATTCAGAATACTCTCATGACATTGTAACTTCAAAATAATAAACAAGCACTTACCTAACTCTGCATATCTTTCTATAAGAAATTTGAATATGTTTGAGTTAAATGGCCTAGAATGCCAGATTGAAATGGGATAAGGATAACCTCATTGCCAATTGAAAGGATCACAGGCAAGGAAATCTGCAAATCATGAAGTAATGTGATTGTATCATAATACAACTTCCATCTAGTCCTATATAATCTTAATTCAGAAACAGGGGCAATCTATACTATTAAATAGAATGCACCGTCTTCCAGGACCTGAAATAGATGTGCTGATGGACAGTTAGTAGTTACTTCATTTAGTGGTGCTCTATTTTTGCTGCCAGAGAGATTTTCTGCTTCATTTGTTAAACTCATTTTGATCATTGAAGCATAAACCTTTATTCTCTTTGAAATTAAATGGAAAAAATGTTCTGTAATTTCATGAAGAAATCTAGCAGGTGAAGTTTTTCCTCTAGACACATAGACTGATATGGTATGCTCAGTGTCATGAAAAAACAGTGAAAGTTGTTATCACATATGTTAAAGTTTAAAATATCACACAACTCTCTGGAATGTTGCAATAAGTAATAAAGCTAGTCTTCTAGATTTTTTTTCTATCAACATCAATTTAGTCATCCTGCTATCTGCTTTGCAATTTTAAAATAAGGAACAGAATCTTGGTATCACGAATAGATTCTATATCCTGCCAAACCATCATTATTTCCTTTTATAATGATTTCCACATTCTTCAAAAATGCCCTTAGACAAGAGCACTCCTGGATTTATATGTCTTCCAGGGTGAGTCTTATCAATAATTTCCTTTATGGAGAAGGGATATTAAACCAAAAATTGTTCAGTCTTCTGGCTGATTATTTGATGTGACCTCAACATGATCAGTTACAGAATTGTTTCATTCCTGATCCATGCCCCAAAATTATTTATTCTGGCCTTTCATATTAACATTCCCTGAACTACTGGTATATTCTTAAAATGCCTCAAATGGCTATTTTTACATGGAGGCCTCCCAGTTTTCAGAGAGTTGTCTGGCATTTACCCTGAAATCATTCTGGAAGGTGATTAAAATTCTTGCATAGGTCTTTGAAGGTTCTGGGCAGTTTTTTTGTTTTGTGTGTTTGACTCATTGTTAATTCTTGGTAATTGCCTGGACAATGTCTGAAGTTTTCTTGACAAGAGAGTGACTAGCCCAAGGTCACCAGCTAGCTTTGTGCCAAAGGTAGGAGCGGATGTCATGGTCTCCCAGTTTCTAGCCTGGTGCCTTAACCACTATATTGTAGGAAGCCCC
>JANHFL010007116.1:5170-15525 GCA_032468155.1 Oxyrhabdium leporinum | reverse complement strand
AGGCATGTCCTCGTAGGAAGGCAGGCAGAGACACTGGGGCGGGGTGAGCAGGGGGCAGGGTGAGCGGGCAGGGGCGGGGCCAGCTAGAGGTGATATTTGCCGGTTCTCCAAACTAATCAAAATTTTCCCTACCGGTTCGTCTGAACCAGTGCGAACCGGCTAGATTTCACCTCTGATTGATTCCATGACTTTACAGGTGACAAAACACAGTGAGATTGGTCTGTAATTTCCTACTTGACTAGGGTCTCCTTTTTAAAAATAGGTATGACCATGGCTAATGACCATAAGTCAGGCAAGGAGCTGGTTCTGAAAGATACCTCGTAGATTATGTATAGAGGTTCGGCTAGGGCAGTGGCAAGTTTTTTCAAGAAGTAGGCACATAATCGATCAAGGCTAATAGATAAAGATGGCTTTCGGTTACGTAGTTACGTTTCGATGTTATCTACTGTAAAATCAATATGTAGTAAATTGTTATAATTTGTTATGGTACGACTAGGAAATGGGCAGCAGCCATTGCCGTCAACAAAGACTGAACTGAAGAACATATTGAAGAGGTTGGCCTTAACAGATTCATCATTACAGTCTTCCCCATTAGACCCTTTTAGGGGTGGGATAGTTTTCGAGTCGTTAAGTTAAATTATAGAAGGCTCGGGTGGATTTCGAGTTTAACAACTCTTCCTCCTGTTTGCAATGGTAATTGGTGCATTCTGCCTTTATCTGGTGGCATAAGCCTTTGTAGCAGTTTTTAAAGTTAGCTATGTAGCCAGTTTTGTTTTCTCGCCAAAGAGATTTTTTGGGGGGATTGTAACTTTCTTATTCCTATGGGTAATTTTTTTATTTTTATTTTTTGGCTTCAGGGGTTATTTTTGGTACTTATAGGTTAATGACTCTATTGACTTCGAGCAAAAAAGTGTTATAATTGTCTTCTGCAGTATTACAACCTGTGAACAAAAGGTGTATCAAGAAATGCGAGGTCGGCAGCTATGAGATCATATATTTTAAAAAAATATAATTTGAAGTCACATCATTATGACCCTCTTTGCAAGGATACAAGTTGAAACAAAAATCAATCATATTATGATCATGTTGGAAAAAGGTTCTTTAACTTCTAGGACATAAATTGAGTTTAAGCTATTGTAGAAGATGAGATCTAAGCAATTGTTGAACCTAGTGGTATTCGTTACCAACTGCTCCAGCCCCAGTGTCGTAACAGCATTGTATAGGGTTGCATGTATAGGTTTGGTTGTACATTCGTTTAGGGTCCAAGTAATAAGAGGCAAATTGAGGTCACCAAGAAGGATAAAGGGATGTGGGCAGGAAGCTTCCCATGTTAGTAGTGCAATTAACTTGTTTGTATGACCAAGGTCGTAATCGGGCTCTATAACATAGCAAGAAATGAACTGTGATATTTAAGGACATTTTGCAGACAGTGGTCTCAGGAAGAGCAAGCTCCTGTGTAATCTTTTTCAGACCTAGGGACTTTTTATAGAAGATAGCAACACCACCCCTCTACGGTTTTCACGGTCAGACTGGAAAATGTGATAGTCACTTACTGTAATAAGGGAGTCTGGAAAGGATACGTTCAGCCACATCTCACAGACAAAAATAAGGTTGAATAGGGCTGCATTTAGAAACAGGAGGAATTCGGGCATTTTGTTTGCGAGGCTTCTTGCGTTAAGTAGCCTGCATTTTAGGCCTGTAGGGGTGGACCTGGAAGAAGTTGGGGGCGTGCATGTCTAGTTTAAGTTGTTGGGGGGGAACAATTGTTGGGACGCAGGCTGCTGGTCTTGCGTTTAATACAGTTAGCGCGGTAGTCTGTACAGGCCAGTCTCTCCTTGGTTCTGGCGTCTTTTGAGCTCCGAGCAAACCTCGCAAGCATGGGCATGTTGTAGTATGGACAGGTCAGGCTGTGAACAAAGTTTCTTATGATTTGCACAGCTTTTGGTGAGTGAGTTTACTGTGGAGATGAATTTGCATTTACTAGTTTCACTCTTGCAAACGACTCTGCAGAAGCGTGGGGATACTGAGCCATCGCTGTTCTTGAACACAGGGCCGTTGCGGGAAACGTCAATGATTTCATCGGGAGTGATGATTGATGCCTGGAAGTTGTTGATGATGTCACGAATCTTTGTGATGTCGTCGGATTCGTTGGTGTCATCCAGTCCAAGTAAGATTGCGTTGGGACGCTTCAGGACGTGTTCGGTTGCGTCTTTGACAAGGATGGAGATGTTACTCGCAGGATTAGTAGTTTCCTGCAGCTGGGGTAGTTGGGTTGGGATAGGATTTCGGGATATTGGTGCTTTGCTTTTCTGTGTTTTTTCTTTTTCTTCAAGGGATGCTAATGCGCTTCTATGGTGTCCACCTGTTCAAGTAGAACAATAAATTTGTACAGTCTGGGCTTGCATGATGGACAGAATAGTGGAAATGCAAACTGAGATGTTTTAAGTGAAGCTGATTGCAGGAACTGGGCTATGCCTTTTGTTAACCCCAAGCACTTGTGGTGAGCATACATGTCGCATAGGGGGCACTTCATGGTACTCTCATTCTCCTCGAATGCTTCTGTACAGATGAAGCACATGCAGGGGTTGTATGGCACATCAGTAGCGATCTCCTTCTTTTTGGGTGTGGGTTTGGCAGTAGAGTGTTTGCCTGGCATGGTTGTTGGCATTACTAACACTGCTGGTATAATAAAAACTTGAGTTGTACAAAAGCAGTCTATAAGACTCAACTAATCATTTAACTCTACTGTATAGGAAATTTAATAAAGATTCAGCACTGATGTCACTGATATAGTTTACTAGGTTTGAATCACAATGGGAAATGATAGTGGAAAGTTCAGTTTCATGGGTCATTTAAAACAAAATAGGCAAAGTAAATTGGCTTTTGATCAAATAAAATATTTCAGTCCCATTACTCAGAGAATAAGTGTTCTTGGAAGTTCTTTCAAGATATATTTACTATGAAGTAAACCCACTGATTTCCTTTCATGATTAATCACATTTTATGCTCATTGACTTTATTGGAACTAGTAACAGGCTGCCAAAGATGCCGTATGCTTGTCATATGTTTGTTTCTTATTAATATTTAACAGGCTGTTGCAGCATGTGAGGGAAAGTATGCAAATTAAAGTTTCATCCATTCAGCAGCCTTAATCTACTTGTTTCTTAGGCTGAATCCAACAGGGAAATAAAGCCAATAAAAATTGGTGCCTAGAATTCAACCACTTCTATAGCATTGGTAATTATGCCAACTAAATATTCTGTCCAGACAGTATTACAAGGGCAAATTAAAGTTTCATCCATTCAGCAGCAAACCAAAAAAAATTGCTTGCTCAGAGCATGGTCAGGATTTTACATGGGAAGGTGCTTTGGAAAAGGGGCCATCAGCCCAATACCCCAGGACAAAATGGCAGCACAGAGCAGCAATCAGTAATTGGGAAAAAAGGATTTGCCATGAAGGTTTATATCTCATAAAATATTAATTGTTGGTGCTTCCTTTCTTCTAAAATGCTTTATTGGGAGGGTGGGAAAGGAGAAGGGAAGGAAATACTAGATTCAATGGTTGGGAGGTCTGCCATCAAATCCAGCTGACTCAGTCACAACATTTTGGGAGTGGTAAAGAAGAGAACCTGAGAAAGTTAAAAAAATTGCTCAGCTTATTGTTTTCCATTTTTATTCTACTCTTAGAATTCATGAGAAGAGATCAAATGCTTGACTGGTTTAAGGACTGTATTTTCTATCATGGAAAAAAAGGGTGAGCTAATTTCTTATATGTTTCACTCTCCCTAATTCAATAATCACTGCCAAAGGGACAAACTATATTTGAGGTAGTGATTTTTAAAGTCCAAACCCAGAGTTTTACAGTGGTGTATTTAAAAAAAAACCACAATGTGAGGGAGGCAGAGATTTATCACTAACTGATAAAACAGATAGTAACAACATTTTACCTCAAGAAAATAAGTAAGCAAAAGAAAGAGAATGAAATAACCCTGCCTTTATTTTGCATGATACATGGGAGAACAGTAGAAAACTGCAAGCTTTCCAGATTATGCTGTAACCTACAACAATAAAATAGAATTCCAACAGTCTTTGTGGGGTTCCCAATCTGGCCTACTTCAAAGGCTGACACAAGGATAAAGGCAGTCCAGTTAGGACTGTTCTGTACGATGGAAAAAGATTCATCCTTTCCAACATTACCTTCAGCAGTAGAGATGCTCTTGGGGCTTGTAATTTTACACAAGCTAGGTTTTTGATTGCTTGGAGCTAATATAGTAAAGTAATTGAATGTTGGATGAGCACTTAGAGAAACTCACTTTGAAATCTCCATTCAACCATAAGCGTCTTCAGTAATTTGGTGTCAGTTTCTCAAGCTAGTTTACTTTTTAAGGTTGTTATGTGATATTATACATTTTGCTTTGACCTCCTATAGGAAAGATGGGATGAAATTATTATTAATAAATATAGACTGTACTTGGGAAGGAGGATTCAATGTTTTTGACTGATCTCCCCATAATCTTTATCCCAGGAGCCAGGTACCAGATCCTTTGAACCTTGAGGTTTTGACCGCTGCTATCAAACACCAAGCTTGCCAGCCATCTTTGTACATGATATAATTATGAATGACCTTCTGTTACCAAAACCAGTGTGGAAAAGAATAGGGAGTTACTATTTTAATGATCCATCACTCAATTTCAGAGTTGGCATTAGCTGCAATCCTGAAGGTTGGATTGTCCTGAATAAGATTCTATGGCATTAAGAAATGCTTCTCTGCAGATTAGCCGATGTGAGGCCTTGTTTGTATGGTTAAGCCCAAGGGAGCAGCTAGGGTTGTGGCTGTGTATCACTTTCCAGAATGTACAGCAGCAACCTTCAAGGTCTACTCAACCTAATTGCTGGGATGGCTGTGAAGTTCCCAAACTGATGTTGGTGAACTTCAGTCTGCCTTCCATGTGTGATGAGTCTGGAGTGGTTTAGGAGTTTGTGGTTTCTATGACACCATGCATCTGACTCAATATATTGAGAGGTCACACAGACCATTTTTTCTCTTGGAGCAGAGAGGATATGGTCTGAAAGTGAGAGGAATTTGTTTGACCCTTTTCATGAACTGATCAATCTTCATTCGTGATTAATCTTTGATCGTTATGGGATTTTGCAGTGTGACTCTTCCCTTCCATTTGGTCAGGATTTATTAAATCAATCTGCTCCAAGTACTTAAGATGGGTTTTCAGAGGATGCTTGAGGAATTTCCCAAGGATCTGATGTTCTTTTCAGTTGACACTCTAGTCACCCATTGGAATAAAGGAGCAACTAGAGCTCTTGACTGAATTGCACTAGAGTGGCTTCTCCCTTCTTGCAGATTCATTATTGATTCAGTGGTCTATTGAGAAGCTCAGGAAGATGAAGCAGCAGGGGAGATGCCTAGAGCATTGCTGGAGGAAGACCTGTCTCAACTAAAAGCTCATGTTTAAGCCTATACAGAGATAATTTGAGCAGCAAAAAGGAAATATTTTTATTCCATCTACTTTGTTCATCTGATTTTCTGATCAGGTTAAATAAAGTTAATTCTCTCCATATCCCTTCTAGATGAGAATGTTATCTCACAGATCATCGGAAACAAACCTTTCTAAATTGCCATTCTTCAACACTGTTTATCCACTGGGGTGATTTCTACAACCTTAACTAATATTTCTGTTTGGCCAAAGCACTAAACTGCAACAAATCTCTTTTTTAAAAAAATTGTCTAAGGAAAGCTCTCACATCTGATGCCTTAGCCTGCTATATATTTTTGTCCAGGTAATGCTTATTTTTATTAGTTCAATAAAAATTATTATGTGATGCCCCCTGATGAGTGATGAGTGAAGAGTGGCAATATATAAATGAGTGAAAGAAAAAAAAACATTTATTAAGCATTATATCCCAGTACATGTCCATAGAAATGCTTTGCATACCTTGTGTGAGTGCTCCTGAATAATTAGGTTGATGGTTAGCAGTAAATGATCACTAACTTAAAGCTTTATTATTTAAGTATGTGATACACCTCCCATTTTTCTAAACTTTTCTTTAGTAGAGTGACAAGTAGCATGGAAATGAGTCACACCAGGTACAAAACACATCATGTTGTGGAGGAAATGAGCCCATGGAACTCCATGATATTTACAAGAAAAACTGCAATCCTGTTCTCACATTCTGGGGAACCAGTCATTTAATAATTACTGTAAAATATCTATGTATTTTACAGAATTTATTTCTCAATAACTTGGATGAGATTGTCCTCTAGGGTTGCAAATCTAAACACATTTATTAGGAACCATATTTCACTGAACTCACTAAAATTACATATGTTTATGTGCATGTTTTTGCTCAATGAAGACCTTTTGCAAATTCAAAAACATAATGTTGGCATTGAAATTATATTGCTATAATAGTTTTTGGATTTAACTTTATGTAAACAGCCAGTGAAAGCCAGTCTGGGGTAGTGGTTAAGGCATCTTGCTAGAAACTGGGAAATCATGAGTTCTAGTCCCGCCCTAGACACAAAGCTAGCTGGGTGACTTTGTACCAGTTACTTGCTTAGCTCTAGGAAGGAGGCAATGACAAACCTGTTTTAAAAAACCTTGCTAAGAAAACTCAAGAACTTGTCCAAACGGTCTCTTAGAATTGGACATGATTGAAAAGAAAAAAAAAAGCAGCCAGCACAAACTACATATATTTAGCAAATGTGTTTTTTGCAACATTTTAAAAAAATAATAGGAGTGCAATAGCCAGTAACACACCTTTCCTCTAAGACAGAGCAAAAACGGGTAAACATTTTTTATATATCTAATCCCTACAATTATACAACTCTCAGGTTGTATAAAGGCATAAACCTGAAAATATTTCTTAGTTTGCTTTTCATTTGCATTAGTGCTAAGATCAATTTCTTTCTTACATTTTCCAATTTGAAAAATACCTGTCAACAAGTCTGACATAATTCTCAAGAAGGGCTTATTCTAGTGCAATATTTGAGTTGTTGGATTCCATGGCCAAATATGGGCACTTCCACCACTTGCCATATCACGAGAGGACATGTATATGCAATTGCCCCAGTGTTGAAGATATTGCTCATGTTTTGTTTGACTGTCAGCTATAGGCTTAGACACTTAACATCCTGGAAAAAAATATAGTTCGCTGGGAATTGAATTACAGATTAGTTAATTTACTCCTGGGCTCTAATGTACATATTGTAGGCAGAAGTGTCAAATTCTGATTTAAAGCAGCTGAGCTAAGAACCTGATACATCGAACAAATTGGGCTTATTTGATTGTTGACTCCTTGTATAATCACATATGTACTGTGTCACTGTATTTTACCTTTCCTTTATTTTATTCTGGAATCAGACTATGTATTTTATTTTATTTTATTGTTTTATTGTATTATTTTTACCTTATTGATAAGATCACAAGACTAATCAATGAATAAACTATTCTATTCTGTTCTAGAAACTATTCTATTCTATTCTTACATTTTAATGAAGATCATTATAGATCAGCTCAGCGTACTCTGCCAAGAAAATTGTGCCAATGAGGGTTTGGGATCCTCAGTGATTTGTAGTAATTATGGAGTGGTTTATATCCAGCAGAGATTAGAGAACAAAATGGACAAGTGGTAGGGAATGCATCTCTGACATAAAACTAACAAAATATCAAGTAAGAGCACTTCCATCACTTGCTAGTTGTATCATGACCAAAGCTTCACAAGCAACTGTCAGCGTTATTAGATGATTTGATATATCAATCAGATGACTTGGAGTAAGATTGCAAATAGTGAGGCCAGTGCAAAAAAAGCAAAGGCGGAAATTACAGAAAGTATCAATTACATTTTCAAAGAACATTCCAAAATACTGTTGATCTTTATTAATATTTTCATATTTATGCCTTTCTGCAGCTCCTACTGATCTCTTTAATTTCAATTATGCTTATTCCATATATATTTTCTTGAATTTCTTTTTACCTATGGCAATCAATCCCTGAGGTATGTATATATCAATCTAACTTGCCAATCTTGTTCCCATTATTATGGAAATTAACTTAAACAACAGTTAAGAAAAAGGACCTTCTAGCAATGAGGACCAACTGAATCATAGAGTGGGGCTGTTAACATAAGAGCAAATTTGTTTCAGCAATTAAGTTTTCTGGTGTTTAGGTAGTAGGATGTAGGCATAAGAGAGACAGAAAGATGAGTTTCTGACAACTTCACCATAGTGGCATGGCATGGACAGAAAGTCTAACTAGGCCTGCTAGTTAGACAGCTGATATTTTAAAATTATTGCCAAAATATTATTTTTTTAAATGACATTTCTCATTTACATTGTGCTTTATTTTTTTTCCTGTGCTAATCTGCATTGTTAATGCTAGGCTACATCAACATAACACTGAGCGATCTCCTATTTGGTACCTTCTATCAAAATCTTGCATAAAAATCAATATACAGATGAAACATTATAGCAGTGCAAGGTACAACTTCTTTTCCTACCATATATTTACATTTCAATTGATTGATTGATTATATGACATTAAATTGTTTTTTATTCTTGGTGACCATATAGATAGATAGATTTTATTCGTGACAATGTATTCCTAATGGTGCATTCATTGCTACTCTAACTGAGTCCCATTCATCTTGCTGCTGGTCATCCTCTTCCTCTTTTTCCTTCCATCTTTTTCAGCATTAGAGACTTTTCCAGAATGCTGGGTCTTCGCATAATGTATCCAAATTTAAGTCGGGTCATTTGTGCCTTGAGTGAGAACTTTGGCTTGTTTTGTTCAATGATACATTAGTTTGTTTTTTTGGCTGTCCATGATATTCTCAGATGTCTTCTCCAATATCAAAAGTCAAAAGTGTCAGTATTTTTCCTGCTTCTTTAATTTCCAACTTTCATAGAGTATAACAGGGACTATCATGGTTTGCATGATTGTGATCTTTGTAGATACAGATATATCGGGGCATTTAAATATCTTTTCCTAGTTTTTTATGGCTGCTAAATCAAGTGCTAGTCTGTAGCGTATTACCTGAGGGTTTGTTTCTTTACTGATCCTAAAATGCAGAAGCTTTCACTTTAATATCTTCATTGTCCATTCTAATTAACATTTCAATTACCCTTTTGTAGCTTCTGTGGCTGTCTCACATCCTGCTTCATATTAATAATTTCTCCAGGCACTGCATTATTTGGGATGTTGGTAAATTCACTTTAGTGTGGTCCCGATTGTATTGGCATTCATTCATTTCTCTGAAGGACATTACAAAGTGGGAAAATTACTATATCTTCCCTACTTAAAATTATTATAATATGTGAGACAACTTGTTAATTTTAATATTATTAGCAACCCAAGTAACATTCAGCGAAGCATAATTTTAATTCTTATATTAAGTTGGTCTATGTGTTCTCTAATCTCTGCTGCCTAAGAAAACCAAAGCCAGTATCACTAGCTTTTTACCATTTGGGAAATGGACAGTATGGATGTTATAAAAAATAGCATGTTACTTTTTGTATATAAAAGGTAACAAGCTAATATAAAAGAAAAAAAGAAAGAGAAAGAGAGCAAAAAAAAGCAAGATATTTTTCATAGCAGTTATAAGTACAAACATATTTTAACCTATTTCTCTAAAGTCACATCTTATTTTTCTTCTTTCTTTAATCAATCCTGCCTAATCATCAAAATTATAAATCACAATTCATTTTTCATTTTTATGAAAAAAGGTCATGAGGGCTAATAGTCACTAATAAATGTAGATAATGTCTTTTCTCTAATCAAATATGCCAGTTTATCCAATTTCAGCCAAATTTGCCAACTTTACCAACCATTCGTCCATGGTGGATAGTGCTGAATCTTTCCTCTGTGCATATAATAATTTCCCTGAGATAAATGATATATTGAAATATAGATAGTCCCTGACTTACAACAGTTCATTTAGTGACCATTCAAAGTTACAATGGCACTGAAAAATGTGACTTATCACAGTTTTTCACAGTTACAACCTCTGCAGCATCCTCATGACCATGTGATCAAATTCAATTATTTTTCTAGATAATTTTTCTGGTATTATGTATCAATTATGCATCATTTTATATATATTTTTTCTTTGAGATCATAGCACAATGTAAATTTTAACTTTTTAAGCACATATTTTCCCATTGTTCTATCTGATAGTATGTTCCTACATGTCTTTTTTTTATAGTGTAAGCAGACCTGAAATGTCAGCATTCTCCTAGGCTGATATAAATCAAATCAAATGAAAGTGGACACATGAGCCTAGGTGGCGCAGTGGTTAGAGTGTTGAACTGCAGGCCACTTCTGCTGATTCAATCTAGCGGTTCAA
>JANHFL010007115.1:0-19570 GCA_032468155.1 Oxyrhabdium leporinum | reverse complement strand
GATTTGAACCGCTAGATTGAATCAGCAGAAGTGGCCTGCAGTTCAACACTCTAACCACTGCGCCACCTAGGCTCAAACTCAAAACCACCTAGGCCACCTAGGTTTTGTCCAATATTTGCTTTACAAACAGCTAGGGTGAGGATTACAAAAGTTGGTTTAAAAGAGATTTCTTAATTTTGGCACCCTCAAGCTGATGTGTGTGTGTAAGGTTAGGGTAAGGGTTTCAAACCAATATGGCCATTGCTGAGAATTCTGGGAAATGGGCAAGCTTACCCAGGGAAATAAATAGTTTTCATTGTGATGTGAACATAAAGTATTCCTCCTTATCTAGATGCACATCCAGTTTGATGTAGTGGCTAAGGCACCAGGCTAGAAACTGGGAGACCAGGAATTGCAGTCCCACCTTTGGCATGAAAGCAGCTGGATTGCTTTGGGTTAGTCATACTCTCTCAGCCATAGAAAACTTTCCTAGAAAACTTCATGAACCTGTTCAGGTAATCATCAGGCAAAGGCACACATATGCCTTCTCTATATACTGTATGAAAATTCATGGATTTGGAAAGGACTGGAAGATAAAATCTTATAAGAAAGAGGTGCAAATGCATATTTGTATCAGACTTTTTACAGTCTAAATCACCAAGCTCCTAAGTTAGTACACTGATCTCTCACCGAGAAGTATCAAGCTGAATAAAAAGTTTAATCACTGCTATCATTTCCATAAATTCACACATTCAGTACTAGATAATCAGTATTTACCTGACTCTCTGGAAGTATCAAGCCTACAGCTTTAAAGATTGTGCTTTCTCCTAATGAACCTTTTAAACGCATGTAACTCTTACAGGAAAATGGAAATATGAAACTGCTTTAAAGATTTCAAGAAGACTTCAGATACATATTTAGTTTCTCCTGATTCTTTACTTCAAAAGAACAGCACCTGTCTCATGAAGAATAATTAACATGAACAAATATATGTTTCAAGGAAGGAAGGAAGGAAGGAAGGAAGGAAGGAAGGAAGGAAGGAAGGAAGGAAGGAAGGAAGGAAGGAAGGAAGGAATAGTTGCTAGGAAGGGAAGAAAGGAAAAGGGGCAGGGCAAGCAGTCTTGCCAGAAGAAATGAATCTCCAAAGGTGCCAATGCCTTCGAAAAGAAATGCCTTCAGCCTTTTACACCATCTCTCCATTCTCTTATGTTCAACAGCATTTGCTGTTAGTCTCAGGGAATGTAAGATGACATTCCCCCTTTCCTTCCACTTGCAAACAATTATTTTGTTTTCCTGTTGGCTCAGTATGTAAAATTGGCTCTCATAAGAAAGCAAAGTCTAATATAGAGAATTACCTCTCCATTCATTCCTAATAATAAATGAAGTAAAAACCAAAGAGTTTTCTGTTCCCTGCAGTAAGGTACAGTTGCTGTCAGGTGTAAATCAATGCAGTTTACAGTAGCAAAACAAACAGCAGTGATTCAAAAGGCTACCATCCTTATGCACTCTATAAATCATCAGCTAACAGACTGGATCAACAGTGGCTTCCAGTAATAAACAGAAAGGAGACATTCAATTTCACTGAAATCTAATAATGAAACTCAATATTTTATTAAAGACATGTGGGCTGAGATAATATGAACAAAATCAAAAAGACCATACTTGTTAACTAGGAATTGTATATATGGATCAAATAAAGTCTCTGCCTTCAGTTTTATTATTTAAGATATTGTTTGGTTAATATGTTTTATTAACTCGATGCCAACTTTTAGTGATCACATAGACCTTCAGAATGTTGTATCCTTTTAGATCTCTGAATATTGCACACGTTGCTATGGTATGCATGTCTAGAAATTTCATCCATCTTGCTGATGGGCCTTCTCTTCCTATCTCTCTCTTTTTTTTTTTTTTTGACCTTTCCCAGAATTATGGTCTTCTTAAACAGTTTAAGATGCTGGAGATCTGGAGAGAAATAAGAAATTGAGAGGAGAGGAGAGGAGAGGAGAGGAGAGAGAAAAAAATGGAATGTATGTGAATGAAGATGTTTAACAAATATTTGTTGACAGTGATATTGCTGTCATTCTTGGGAAAATGTATATAAAATCTCGGCCAGTGATGGAGCCAGGTTGCTTATCCCTTAATTTCTGAACAATTGGTTTGATCTAAAAAGAGAGACCTTTTCACTGGATCTCAGTGCTAGACAAATTGTCATGGAGAAATACATAAGCTATTTTTGGTTACACTAATAAATAATTGGTACTGTCTTAGAGGCACTTCTGAATTCCAATAGAATTTTAAGCCTGATGGAGGAACTTTTCCATTTCTTTGGTTGGGCTTTCTTTATTTTCACCATGCAGCAAAGACCTGTTAAATAATTCCAGCAGCACTTTTTTCAGACAGATACACTTCGAGTGAATAGCTTGCATTTAGCAGGAAAACAGATTGGTTATCTCAGTATTTTCACCTGACAATAAAGCTGTAAAAATGTAGATTTCATGCCTTAAGAGAATATTTCATAGATTAAGAGTCTCTGAGACTGGCATATTTTTTAAAGTAACACAGGTGTAAAAATGGAGGTGTAAACAGATGGTATAAATTTAGTGAACCCCTCATGTTCCAGAACATTTCAACATTCAGATTTTATAGTGAATAACAAACAATAATTGCATTGTAAAACTGTACTAATAAGCACACAAATATTATGAAATGTGATTGTCGTAACACAGTATTGAACAATATATTGGTATTTAATTATGTTGGCAGGTAAATACAACTCTCTGTGTTTCTGTATTTACTGATGTTGAGCTGTCTTTCACACCTCTGATGCCAAAAGGTTCCATGTTGCTATATGTTTTTCAGCAACTCCATCTAGAAGGTCAGCTAAAGATTTGGAAGTTAATATGACCAATATATGAACGATAATCGGCAATTCATCTTAATTGCCTTAGTTATTCCTGCAGAGACAGGGAAATTTCTTGGAAAGTTTTGGACTCAGTGTCAAAAACCGTTTGAATCTTCATCCAGAAAAAAAGTGCATGTATGCATGTATGTGCATGTGCATACTGACACACATATAAAAGACACAGGCTGGTTAGTAGTATGTATGGAGCTGCTCAGAGTTGTTTGATGAGATGGACAGCTATAGAAATCAAATAAACAAGCAAACAAACAAACAAACTCCCTGCCAATACTACCATACTCTACTTTGGACTCAGATGCTGTATAATGATAATGCTTGATAACGTCACTGACCAATACTTTAAAACCACGTCTATGTATGCATCCATGGTGATCCATCACTACCAAGATTCATGGATGGAATTTCCTTTGAAGCAGTGTTTCTTAAATTATCCACACAGGGTTAGTTTGGGCATAACCTGGGACTAATAGAGCAATTTGCAACTGCTTGTTTGTGAGTTGAGGTTTAAACATTTGAGATTATCATTACAAAGACACTTCTGTAAAACTTGTGTAAAACAACAATGTCTGTTTTTTTTGCAAGAGACATAATGGCATTATTTCAAATGAGGAATAACTGAGATCACTTTAGGAACCACTGCTATGTAATTATGAGACTGCAGTGGGAATTAGTCATGGTAATGCTTTTGTCATACCCTACAAATGCAAGGGATAGATTTATATATTTTATAAATATACAAATTTATAAATATACTTTCCATATTGCTTCTTAAATTCAATAGATCACTGGGAATTCTAGTATCATCTTTATGTATTATTTTTTAATCAAGGAATATCCTCACAATTTTCAAATGATCTTCAGACATTTCCTTTTATCCTGTATATATAGTATATTTGGACAAATTCCATTTGCAAGAAGTTGGAAACAATGCCAGAATAGACTGCCCTACTTTGAAAAGTTGGCAAGAGATGTGACCATAACATATCAATATTTACCTACTTTCTTGAAAGGTTGTCAAGATTAATTAAACATTTTTTTGGGTGGAAATAATGAGTGATAGGCAGCCGTCATCAGATATTTCTATTCTGACCTTTTATATCCCTACTGGCTATGGCTCATTGACCTCAGTTGTAAAATGCTGTTATGTTCTAATTGGCATTGCACCTTGAATGATCTTTTTACCTCAGTTAAGATTATTCCTTGAGCCCACTTTTAGAACTAACAACAGGTTGGTACATTTGTTTCAAATATATGATTCCATAGGAAGTAGAGAAGTAGCATTGCTCTGAATAACAGAATATGTTCAAAGCAAGAAAAAAAGAGACAGAAACTCACAATTGTGCCCTGAAGATTTATCTTGTCTTATCCCAATTCACAAAATTACACAAACAGCAAAACCTGTATTTTTAGAGCATGTTTATATAATTCTGCATATTTATATACGGTATATTGTGTCATAAATGGCAGATGATTACATTTATTATTTGTCATTCCTAAAATAACATCAGTGATTTTGATCATAGAGATTATTTTTAGGGGGCAATTTGGTCTCAAACTCCTCCTCCAATTTCCACCTCCAATGTCTGAGGTCATATTTGTTACAAAGTTCAATAACGAGAAGGGAAACCCATAGTGGTGTTCCTATTCTGTTCCAACAAGTCTTGCCAAAGGACAACGACACTCACATCCCAACATGCCAATACATTACCAGTGGGGTGGGCTTCTAGAATTCCTAAAAAGAAATTGGGGGGAAGCGAAGATTAATTTATAATGCAAAGCTAGAGAACAAATCAAGGATTGTCACTGTTTGAGAGCTGATCGATATAAGATTCAAGGGTAACCCTTCCTATAAACAGCTCAGATCAAAATATTTGTCACAAGAGTCTTCCAATGTCCTTTCTCTTCCCATCCCCCCTGCCTTATTCTAATTTACAGTGACAGATAATAGATATATGAAACATATGCTGAAACAACATTTTCATGCTTGCCTAATCTCTGCTTTTAGGTAGTATCTCCTATGCATCCTTTGGATTTTTGGCACATCTGTGGAACCATATTATGGGTCTATTTTTATAGGTAAGAATATTCTCACAAAATGGAAGGGTTTGCTGATTTATCATGGCAGACAGACAAAGTAAACAACCATTTTCTAGAAGGCTAAGGGATGAAGTTTCTCACTACCATCTCCTCTTGATTAACACACCTTTAAATACAAAAGTGAGCTGCATTTCTAACTAAGCCCTTGAAGTGCTTTACTTTTTAGCATGCCACGTTCTAAATGGTATTTTTTTTTCTTTATAAAAGAACCTCTTTTAATGCTTTCGGATTTATTTATCTTCCTTTTAGAGCTTTTCTGGTTCATAAATGATTTTTAGGTCTCTGCCTGCACTACATCTTCCCATGGACTTTTAATAATATACAAGGGTGGAACTGGGAAAATGATTCCAAGCCTTTATCTTTCTTTCTTATGCAAATTCCATCAATAAATTAGAGACATGTTTTGAATTGTCCCCTCACTGAAATACCCAAAACTTCACTTTCTTCACTGACTTTGGCATATCAGATGTTCGATGACCAAAGAAAAAATAGGATTACAGAAAAGTTACATAGTTTAGCTTATTGCTTTTTATTGAATCTTAAATTAGCCATCTAGAGTCAAGGAATTTAAATAGGCGGCTATATAATAAATAAAATAATAAACATTTGTCACCATTATTTTTAGCAAAGGAAATATTATAGAGTTCTGACTGAAAGTTTACTCAAGATTTTGTACCTGTCATATTCACTATTTAAAAAAAAAAAAACACCCACTCTGAATATGTAAATAACTGCAAATAAATAATAGCCATCACTTAACAATAGAGAAAAAGGAAGGAAGGAAGGAAGGATGGATGGATGGAAGGGAAGGATTGGTTTCCAGCATTCACTGCCAACTTCCCACAAAGAAGTTAAGTGGGAAAGCTGGCAGGAAGATGATCCTTCTCTCATTACTGTTTTTGCCTGCCTGTGATCATTCTGTTTCTTTGCTTGGATAAGGAAGTATCTCTGAAACTATGACCAAGGATTGTCTAGCCTAAAATAAATCTCAGTTGTGAGATAAGAAGGATTAATTATTTAGGTTCCTTGAAAACAGAACCCCTGATAGATATCAAAACCTTTAATTCATGTAATAGTCTCAAATAGCCTGTCTTTCATTTAGAACAATTTAAAGACAATCTTCCTTGACAATGAACTGTTTACAGGCTTTGGATATAAGTATATAAATGCTAATACCTAAATGCAATCACTGAATCTTCAGTTTGAAGCAGAGAACTAACAAAGGAGGGGGGGGGCTTTGTATAGTAATATTCTTCAACAAAACCAATTTTCTACTAATCCTAGCTGTTTTTGCCCCTACAATATTTATCTGTTAATCAATAGATCAACCAATTAATATTGATATGGAGATAGATAGATAGATAGATAGATAGATAGATAGATAGATAGATAGATAGATAGATAGATAGACAGACAGACAGACAGACAGACAGACAGACAGACAGACAGACAGACAGACAGACAGACAGACAGACAGACAGACAAATGAGAGAGAAATAAAGAGAGAAAGATATAGACCTATTGATAGATATACACACATACATACACACCTAAAAAGGGGGCAACTTGGGAGGATGGTGTTTAGTGGTAAAATATCTGATTCAGCAATGGGCAAAAAATATCCTATCTTGCATTGTTTTTCATCAATTATCTTTTTTTTTTTTTAAAAAAAGGAGAATATCTCAGAGGATTCTTCAAGTTCTTATGGGTAAAATAAGGTGCTGTTGCATAAGCATTGATTTACATTGTGACCGAGGATTATATGAGAACAGAATGAGTTGAGGACATGCTTTTTTTTGAGGCTCTTCTCCTGGTGTATAAAGTTTGCCAAAAATGCTGGATCAAACTTTACTATGGAAACACGCTTCACTTATAAATGATTTTTTCTAGATTGAAAAAAATAAGACTGCAATCCTTATGTGTGAGCAGGACACACTTTGAGTTTGAGTCTTACTCAAACAGTGACTAGAAGCAGGAAATAAAACAAAAAGAAACCGAAATCTGAAGAGTTACAATGAAGAAGCATTTTAAAAAGACTTCTAAGATACATTTGGAAGGAGACTTCAGTTGCTAAATAACACTATTCTGTAGGCTTCTGTGGCCCATGATTTGCTGTACATTTTTATCTGAAAATAAAATACATTGGCCAATAAAGGAGAACCTTTGTAGCTCAGGATTGAAATGAGGGGTCCTTTGTGCTTTTGGAGATTGCTTGTTTTCTTGCAGATGTTTCATTACCCATACTAAGTAATATCATCAGTGCTAGTGATGATGGTATCTAGTTTGGGTAATGAAATGTCTGCAAGAAAACAACCAAACTCAGAGAACACCAAGGACCACTGAAAACCACTGAGCTCAATGTGTGTGTGTGTGTGCATGTGTGTGTGTGTGTGTGTGTGTGTGCGTGTGTGTGTGTGTGTGTGTGTGTGCATGTCTGTGTGTGTGCATGTGTGTGTGTAGGTGTAGGTGTGTGTGTGGACACACCCACACCCACACCTACACCCACCCATTCCATACACATACCATCTCAAACACTTTGATTTCAAGTATATTTCTAAGTTTTAAATACTTTGAAGCAGCCAAATAATAGTAATCAACCTGCTGTTCTTTTAAGATGAAAATATACTTTAAATGTATTTTACTCTTTACATCAATGCCACTTTGAAGATACCTTGCTGTAATTAGAAGATAAACTACCAAGTAACCCAATGTATAAAGTTTTAAATATTGTTGTTCATCATCTGGTACCTTTTCTAATGTGCTACAACATTGCTGTCTGTATGATATGCTTGAACTGGCATATTGTTTTTCTGCTATCCAAAGTTGCATGACCTTTAAAATAAAGTAAGCAAAAGCTTTGTTCTTGAAGAAAATTATGTGAAAGCAGTTGAAAACGTTCATAAGATAGATGGTGACTTCTTGTTAATCCCCACACAGAATATAAAGTGGTGACATCTGCATATAAAATACATTTATCCATCTCATTTATTGGAAAATATAAGCTAAAGTTTAAGCTAAAATGCAGGTCTTGTATGTTCATCTAAAGTTAAAGGACACCATATGAGCTAACTTTATTTTACGTTGCATTCAACTGAAGATCGCTATTGGATAGAATAAAAACACCTACTTTAAGTGACCGAGTGAAACCGTCCCGCTACACTGAGTAGCCTGTTTCCATACTATGCCTCACAGTGACTTCCAAAGTCCCTCTGAAAAGTGATTAGCAGTTTGAGAAATGGAGAGGGGCTGCTGTGTGACAAATTCAATCTTCAAAGTCTCTGAAACACTTGAAACTGGTTATCCAGTTCTTTGAGCTTTGTGAATTGATGTTTAAGAAAGGAAAACAAATGAGAGGCATGATGCTTATTTTCCATGAAAGGATAGAGCCTTCTCTGGGCATGAGCAAATATGCTGGCAAAGTGAGACTGTACTTTTCTCAGTGTCTTTTTCCAGAGCAGAATGGCACAGTGGAGATCTTCCTATGGACACCTTCCAAAATTGTTACTAAACTGTCATTTCGCATCAACTTCATTCAACTGACTTTTTCTCTTGGGCGCTTAAAAAAAACCCACTGGCTTTGTTTACTTTTTACAATATAGCTCCAGCTGTCTGCTCAAAATCAAGCAGAGCTCTCAGTTTATAAATGATTAAATGATGATGATCAATAATTTTAAAAAGACTTTTAAAGAATAGGCATCTATGCATACAGTTGTAGGCATGCATAGTTCACCTCACTATGCAAACTTTCAAAAAGTGCTTTATTTTTGTAGTTGCAGGGCTAAGCTCATAGGATAAAACAATAGATGTTTCAAACCACTTCTCCCACAATACCACTGGTTTAGCCCACACACCTGCTTCAGTGTTGGTGGATAACTACCACTTCCAGCCTCCAAGTGGGGCCCCACCTGGTATTTTCTCCCTATAACTCACACATCTTACACTGGTATCTAAAAGGATAAACATTACAAGAAAAGGAAGAAATAAATTTAATAGTACTGCCGCTTAGCTCTGTAGCATGTAAACCGTATTTAAAAGAAAATGCAACCACCCAACATTATAATTCCAAGCATGGATAGCAATAGCAATAGCACGTAGACTTATATACCATTTCACAGTGCTTTTATAGCCCTCTCTAAACGGTTTACAAAGTCAGCATCTTGCCCCCAACAATCTGGGTCCTCATTTTACCAATCTCGGAAGGATGGAAGGCTGAGTCAACCTTGAGCCGGTAAGACCCGAACTGCCAAACTGCTGGCAGCTGATATTCAGCAGAAGTAGCCTGCAGAACTGCACTCTTACCACTGTGCCACCACAACTCGTGGTTTCAGGAGGTAAATTTCTGTAGTTTCCCAAGGTACAAATGTACAATAACTGGCAAATTGCTTAAGTTAAAAAAAATGAAAAATGCCTCAGTGTGGTGCTGGTTGGTTAATCATGAGTGTTCCTACTGCTGCAGTGAATATTGATGAGAAAAAAATTACAAGAAAACAATATTCACCATCTAACATTTTATTTGTCAAGTAAAATAAAGACTACTAGGACAACCATTTTCAGAGATGGTATAAAGTCCCTTCCTTTGGACAGGGGGTTGGACTAGATAACCTTGGGAATCCCTTCCAGCCTTACAATTCTATGTCTATATCTCTGCCCTTTTTTGAGCAGTTTTATTAGCTGGAGGAGATTTTATACATGCACAGAAGATGTAATGTTATATTAAATACCAGAAGTCCAAAACAGAAGCTCTCTGTGTGTACAATGCTCTTGTTATTGGAAGTTGGACCACATTTTCAGACAAGACAAAGCACCTTGAAGAGAAGAATCTCATTAGTTTTTTTACCCCAAAACATAAATACCATTTCCTATATGCCCCAAAACAACTTTTCAAGCTATAATAGCTACTTCCTGTAGATTGAATATGAAGATATGTCTTGATATAATATCATAAGTGGGATGTTGTGAAGGTAGAGCTTTTTGCTGCAAGTTATAATCTATGCAATCTATGAATAGGATTCGAGTGACACATGGTGTTTTGTTGTGTATGGTTGGTAGTTATGAAATTGAAAGAATTAGGGGAAGCAATGTAGCTTAATCCTGAAGTGCACTTATTGCAAGCACAAATTCCCAGGCTGGTTCCTGGAATCTCCAGATAAGATTGAAGTGTCTTCTATGCAAGTCTGCAGAAAATCGGCTTTGTCTATAACAAGCTAGACTTGGGAGGAAACATTAATTTTGCTGAAAATAGTGCTTATTAAATGCTAATCATATTTTTTTTTCAAAGTGTAACCTGAAGATTAGCAAGAGCATTAAAAGACACTTAGTAGACTATGCAAATCCATCAAAAGAGGTCCTTCATAATGTGCAGGAACACCATGGTATCACCTGTCGTAGAATCAAAGCAGGTATCTTTGTTCCAGAGCCATGTTTCTACTTTAGAAACTGTTTTTGACTGTTTTCACTTGAATATGCATCATAGTCATAATAAGTTATCTTTTTCACAATCACAACTACCTTAAACAATGACAATTATAGGTGAACACAAGAAAGCATTGTCACAAAAAGTTTATTGGAAGATAGATTTGAACTCATAGATAGACATATTTAGTACCAGACTCAACTCCTAGATAAATCCATTTGGTATTGGACATAGATGTTTATGTGTGTACATAAACATTTCTTTCCTCCCTATTAAAAAGCACTTATTTTAACTTAAGGTTAACTGATTACCACTAGACCAATTTTAAGTTGAATCATATTTGTTTAATTTTTCAGGGATTGCCAAATATTAATTGAAAGAGTGACATTTTGATATCATCTTTTTGTTATAAATGGAATAGTTAGATAGAACATACATCAGAAGTGGGGGGGAGGGAAGTGTCTTAAATCTGTGTCTAATGTCTAAGCACTTAGGAAGCCGAAGGCAGAATGGACTTTTACATCAATGCTATCGATGAGTTAGAACAACTGAACCTTTTGTTTGCAATTACTTAATCATCAATCAATAGGTATAATTTCTTTTCCAACCCTTTTTGTGACTTTCTCCCTTCATCGATGTGACATACTGCCTGTAGACAGTTCACTTTAACAGACATTGGAGGTACTACTGGTGTAGTATTAATGGAAGTGCCAATATTGGCCCCCACAGCAGCTGCTTTTTTTCCCCTATGTATCAGTGATCTCTCAGGGGAAGCTCCACTTCCTAACATGCAGGTTAATGTGCTGTAGGACTTCTTCAATTCAAATATACAAGCTTAACAGCATGAGGCTGTTCTACTCTTAAAAGGACTAGTCTAACAGGATCAATAAGCGAGTTTCTAATAGTTTGTCAAAAATTGAGAAGACAAAGATATAACTGTACCAGGATGGCAGAATTACTGCAAATAACATGATTGATTCACACACAAGTACACACTCACACAACTTTCTGAGCAGCTGGAACTAAAGGGTTGTTCCATTTCTTATGTTTACTAGGAATAAATGAAGGTCATGCTTCTTCTTGTTGCTGTTAGCACTAAAGAAAATGTATGTTTAAACTAGTATTTATTGTATCTTCATTTTATAGTTTCTACTAAACATTTTTTGGGGGGAGGGAGGTAATCGAACTCAAATCCATATAAGTGGTTGAAATGCTTTCATTACTATGATTGTTTACAATAATCAAAGGTGCTGCTTTATGTGATGTATTGTTTACAGGTGAAAAAAGAAATGAGTAAGTAACCTGCTTAGAGGTACTTGCAGGACATTCAGCCCATAATTTTGGAACCAGTATAATATAGTAAAATATGGCCTCTGTTGTCTGCAAGATTTCACTATTATGATTGGTCACACAGTCAACCAGATGTTTAGAGTGGATTTGGCATTTTTGTTCACCTATCAAGTCCTTCACAGTATCTGGTATAGGCAGATGCTATTGTTAATATGAGAAGTAATATGACAAGTATTACTATTCAAGTTAGAGCTGCCTTTTGCAATTGATCGGTGGTGAAATTTTCAATACCAAGGTTGTTCAGGGGATACTCTATATCAAGGGTGTTAAACTCGCGTCGTCACGATGGCATCACGTGACATATCTGGACTTTTCCCCCTTCACTAAACCAAGCATGGCCATGGCCAGTGCATGATGCAATTGGCCTGCAGGCTGCGAGTTTGACAGCCCTGCTCTATATTATGTTATTTTCCCTCATCTTTTAAATATATAACTCAAAGTGGTGAGTATGCCTAATACTCTTACTTCCTGTTTTCTCCAGAACAACAGTCCTGTGAGGTGGGTTGGGCTGAGAGAGAGTGCTGTCTGTAGGAATTCTGGGAGTTGAAGTCCACAAGTCTTGGACACCTTTGCACTACACCGAAGTAGCTCTCTGAATGTTGCTGCAAGTCTACTTTCTTTTAGTAACACTGAGAGGAAAGGATTTACTCCTTTAACCTCACTGCTCCAATACCAGTGGATGTCTCACTAACATAAACAGAGCTGAGATTTGCCAAGTTAGCCTAAGGGAGGGGGGGAATGGAACATTTCTAATATGGTATCAATGCAACAAGAAGCAAGACAAAAAGGGTCATTTACTTAGCAAGGACCTTCTTGTGTTTGTCAGGAATCGGGCTGCATTGGGGTTTGTTCTTTGATTAAAATAGAATATATTTATTTATTCAGTGTCATTGTTAACCATCTTATATGGGGACAGGTCTGCCAGAAAGACAAGTTAGAAAGGGGAAAAGGACTTCTCTAAGGAATCTGATTTATCTACTGATCTAATTCAGGAGAAGAAAACACAAATGAAATCTCCAGTCACGTTCTACTAACTCTCTATAAATTCAGTATTGTGTGTGTGTGTGTGTGTGTGTGTATGTGTGTGTGTGTGTGTGTGTGTGCATGTGTATGAATTTCTCCCCCAGCAGCTGTTTCTTTTGTTATTTTAAATGCCCAGTTGAATGTGCCAAGTTCATTTTCCCTTTATATGTATGATCCTGAATGCTCCTATGTTTTTATCTTTGTGTTGGGTCTCTGCTGGTAACACTGCAATCCTTCACACATAGCCATTTAAAGTAGATGACTTCCTGCTATGAACAAATCCACGGAGTCCCGCTGAAGTACTTTTTCTAAGCTAGAACTGTGTGTGTCAAATCCTTCTTAAAAGGAACTTAAACTCCTCTACTAGGAAAGTGCTGGAATTGAAAGATGTCTACTGTTACAAAAGCATTACCTTGATGCAAAGGTAAAGGCAGCCAATAAATCCAGGGCATATTTGTGAGGGAGTGAAGTTGGGGATGCTGTCTGCTCTTTTTAAAAGTAGCTGCAGTCATGCAGAGAGCTCCATCAGTTCCTTTCCTCAGGCATTCATTCATTCCCTCAGAACTGCTCGCTGAGGCATCCAAGCTTACGTCCTCTCAGTCTTGTATATTCAAGAAAAGGAAAAAAACCCACAACATTTTGAATCAGGCCCAACTGAGGTCAGTCAGTTCCATCCTTAGAAACTGCTACCCAAGTTTCACACTCATATTTCTGCAATTCAATGTAACAATATAGACACCGATCATCAGCCAGAGATATAAACACTATTAAACTATTAAAAACATTATTTACAGCTCTAGAAAGTTAGCACCCACCCCTCTCCTAGAAGAATGAAATATTTTGAGGGATATTTTAAAAGGCAGAATATTATATTTCCCTAAAGGAAGAATGGAGAAACTTGCTCTTGGAGACAGAAAGCAGCCCGCCTTTCTTAATAGCCCTCAGCAGATGTCAGCACTTAAGAGATAAAGAACTTATTGAAAAGTAGATAGCTCTATACATAAGCAAATACCCTCACCCAAGAGCCAAAGCAGGACAAAGCCATTAAACCGTAATAGGAATTGCACAACACCCTTTCAGAATACAGACCTCTTCATTGCATCATCTCCGCAGTCCAAACTTCAACCAAACTTAGCTTAGACAAACACCTAGAATTTGTACTTTGCCTATAGAGCCAGCTATGACCCCAAGGGAGTCTGACAACAGCCAATAGAATACATGTTCTTGCACAGGAACAGGAAGCTCAAATACAAAGCCCAGGGAAGGTATAACACCCCCCCCCACTCTTAACTACATGTAGTCAGCTGCCTAGAACTACTCATGTGGTTCTGCTTCATAATTTAACCATCTTTCCAATAAGCCTCCAACCTCCATTTTGTCTCCAGTGCCTTTCTCTCAGCTTGGAACTGAACCAGATGGATATTTCTTCCCACACAGCAGAAAGGATATGGGGGAGGGGGGGAGTAAAAAAGAATGGGAAGAAATTCAGATGGAAATTGCAAAGTATCTCCAAATTACAACAGAGGTGGATGAACTCTGAAAAAAAAATCATTCTAAATTAGGTGCTACAAGGATTAACTTTTCTAAATGTTTGGCCTGATTGTGGTTTATAAATGTTTAACATGGGATATAAAGGGAGCACCTGCTACTCAAAAACTAATAATAATAATAATAATAAAAATCACAACTTAAAAAAAAAGTAAAAGAAAATAGAATGTACCTGCAAGAGACTCAGACATAAGTATATTTCATTTACAAAAATCTGAGTGAAGAATGTATTTCAGGTATTTTTTTAAAAAAAATATGAATTTGTTTCATTTATTTTTTTAAATGGAGTTGTTTTGTATATTAATACCCAACTAAAACCAGAATTGCTACTAACTGAACATGGTAGATTTGCTAGGGCAAAAGTTGAATTACCTAAGGCTAAAACTATGAAATTGGGAATTTATCCCCCAAATAAAAATAAAGGATATTTTTAAAGCAACTTATAGAGAAAGTTTTTCTTATGAAATTGGTATTTGAAATGGGATTATAATGGAGTAATGTTTGAACAATTATATAAAAGATCAAAGAACAATATAAAAATTATTCAAGGTAAAATACCATTAAATAAAAAGATTGGTAAGGAACTTAAATTTAATGGCTGCATACAAACAGAAAAACGGCAACTAATAATGAAGTATTAGTAGCAAAAAACAAAACAAAACACCTCAATAGTTGAGGATTGCAAAAATAAATTAACAGGGTTTTTTTTTTGAAAAAAATTTTGAGTAAAGGCATTGATTTAAGAATAGCTTGGGATATAAATTAACTTTCATCAGATATTACTGCATGCAACACAATATTTAAAAAGAAGGTCAGAGAGAAAACATAGGTTGTTTTGGATGAGATAAAAAGAAAAAGAAAAGAAAAATTAAAGAAAGTGCCAGCGAAAATAGGTATTTCACATCAAATCAAACTTTTACAGCATAATAGCTATCAATAAGAACAGTAGAAGAAATGGCATAAAAATGAACTATACAAACAAAAGAACTTTGAATGTGTTAATGAACCAGGGAAATGGCTAATGTATAAACTAAGAAAAAAAAGAGAAAATGATTTTCAAACTTCAGCAGGAAGATACCTATTAACAGACAATGTGGCTATACAAAAAACCCTTTCATCAGGGTATTATTGTAATGACATATTTCTGGGGTAAAAATAAACATTTAAAAAAAAAATCAAAACTTACAAAGGCTTACAGAGAAGCAAAGACAAGTGATGAATGGACTCATAACAATAAGGGAAGTTTCTGATATTGTAAAAAAATAAAAATAAAAAAATAAACATAACCATGGATTAGTGGGGTTTTATACAAATGCTTTGAGGATGACAATCCCTGCAAAATATAATGAATTCCATCCTATAGGGAGGAAAAATGCCAGAGAGTTGGAAAGAGGCTAATATATCATTAATAACTAAAAGAGACAAGATCTAACTCTAACAAGAAATTATAGACCAATATTAATAATGAATAATAATGATTATAAGTTGTCCACAATTATTTTAGCAGATAGACTGAAAATAATTTTGCAAGATTTTATTAATGAAGATCAATATGGATTTTTCTCTAAGAGATGGTTAAAAGATAGTGTTTCAGAGTGGCTTAGGCTATTTTACAATATTTAGAACAACTTAATGAAAAAAAGCTTCAAAACTTGCAGAGAAAACTTTTGACAATTTAAATTGGCTTTTTTAAATTAAAGTTCTGAAAGATATGAGATGATATTGGAAATAATTTTATTAAAAGCGTAAAGTCAGTTTATACCTCAGAAAAAGCATACATTATTCTTAATGGATATCTAACAAAAACATACCAGATACAAAAAAGGACAATATAAGTTTGCCACTAGTTCCACTTGTGATTATTTTGGTTTTTGAATTCATGAATTGGCTAAATGAGAGGATAATGGGTGCAAACATTAAAAAAGAGAGACTTACAAGTTGAGAGCTTTTGCAGATGGTTTGGTTATGGTCTTGGGCGATCGTTTGAGGGATTGAATTATTAATGAAAAAATGTTTTTTTAAAAAGTGGTGTATTAGTTGATTTTAACACTGTGAAGAAAAACAGTTTTTGAAAGAGTGGGAACATGTTAACAAGATAGAAACATAGAAGGAATATGTGCTAATTGGTTAACTCTGCAGTGCTTGGTTTCCAATACACTTTATCCAAACTTCTGTGGCAATCTAACTGATATATATATGTGTGTGTGTGTGTGTGTGTGTGTGACACTTTTTTGAGGATAGTACCAGAGGAAGGGCAGGGAAATAACTCAAGGTTTGCTAATTATGAATATCTATGCTTGCATGATATCTATCATTTTCTCTTTTCCTGGAATGCATAAATATGAGTGCATCCTTTTCTCGGTAGAACTGTCTTCCATTATTTTCTGGAGGAAATTGCTCTAGTGTACACTGAATAAATAATTACTGCAGTGAGTCTTAATTATTGGTTTTTGGTCCTGAATTTGGTTTCACAATACACAGAAGACAAAGATGTTAACAAAAAATATGAAGATGCGAAATCAAACACAAACTGATGAATGAAATGGGCTTTATGGTTGAGAAAAAGGTAAAACACTTTGGTATTAATTTTGATTCGGTATTATTTCAAAATAACATTTAAACACGAGTTGTATATTATTTTAAAATAATTATGTTGAGACATGGAATGAAGTGAGGAGCGTGGGAAATACAATTATAAATTTAGGGAAGAAGCTCTGTGATTACGATGAAATTTTTGCCTAAAAATTATTTCTGTTTCAAACAACTCCTATTTTGAAAATTGATGTACTTTTTGCTTTGCTTTTTTTTCTTACTTTTTTCTCTCTTAAATAGTTTGATAATATTTATCTTTGTTTAAATTTTTAATAAAGTTCTAAAAACAAAATAAGCAACTTCAATACAAGTGAACAGAAGCTAACTAAATAAAACATTACTTACAGAAATTTAAAACGTTGTTGTAATAAAGTTAGAAACTACTTTCTCGCTTTCTGCTTGTTGGATTTGCTTACAAGGTGTTAGCTTAAATTATGTGTCCATTACCTTGTTTTGTGTGTGTGTGTGTACACACACACACACACACACACACGGTATAAACACATGCCACTCTTGTTAAGATTAGCTTGGTTTTCCACATTCATCCCATTATCCAAGTCAGTCTGCATTCAGTTGCATTAGCTGATATTTTGCTTATAAAAAATAATCAACAGTTGGCCTTGTTCTAGCTAGTGATCTTCTGAAAGTAAAACTCCTATGCAGTGTAAACTGCTAATCCATTTTAAAATTATTAGCCAACCTTTTCTTGGATTGAACCCAATAGTCTATCTTCAACAATCATTAGCTAACCCTCCTTTTTAGAGCTGTCTCAATTCATCATTTGCATTGCCAAACCTCTTCCCAGAGGCCTGCTGGATGTTTCTAATATCTGCCACCTATTCTCTTACGGAAACTATTTCCTATAAGAATCTGAACTATCTGCTTTTATCTCCTTATCAACAAGTAAGTGTACACACACACACACACACACACACACACACACACACACACACACACAGTGATATAGAAAGAGACCATCAGGAGTCATTGCTAAAAAGAGACTCGTTATATACTCTAACCATTTTCTGACATTACATGTTCATTCTGCATAAGTGATAACAGTTTCCTGCATCCCAGCTGAATGTCAAGTTAAAATGGTCTTGAATTATGTTCAACTCTTGAATGTTAAGAGGGTCAGGACCTTGATGCTGGACCACAGCTCCTAGCAGACCAGACTAACACAGTCAAAAGCAGGTCATACAGGCAGCTGCTATTCAGCAACATCTAGAGAATTCTAAGACATTCAACCCTGCATTAAATGAATATTTCTTCTTAAGAAAAAAAACACACATTTCTTAGTCGCTGAATTCAAGGCAGATGTTCAGAAACAAACACACTCAGAATGAGTATGCAATTATCTCTTTTCACAGAATACCACAGCAGTATGTGTTGAATTAGGTTGTAAAGAGATTTTATTGAGCGGTTTGAAGATATTGGATTCTTTCACCATTTCTGAACCAGCCCTCTCAATTTTACTGATCCCTGCGAAGGCACTGTTGTGCTTAGACATGTCAACATGCATGGCATAATCTCACATAAAATTCTTAATTAAACTATCCTGCACATGTACACACATGTACAGCAAGTTCACAGGACCTACTCAACAGTGTTCACAGGACTTAATCAACAGTGATAAGCATATTCAAGTGAAAAATTTTTAAAAAGGCACAGAACTAAATGCACAAATAGCTCATGCTAAACAAAATAAATGATTGATACTCATAGGTAGGAGTTAATTTGCATGACAAAAGAAGAGTGCAAAAGTTATATTTAAAAAAAAGTGGCAAAAAAACCCCCTTACTATTACTGAGAATTTTCAGGGAAGAATTATGATTACTTTTATTATTTTGTTACTATTATTAAATTATTATTTTATTATGTCATCTTCCAACATACATGTAGGAAATGTCCACTAACTAATGTATAAGATTATTTATCAAAATAGTTATAAATTGATTTTTTGACTTGGGACCTCAAAAGAACTGAAGACTTCTGACTTATCTCCTTGAACTTCTTTTAAGAAGTAGAGAGCAGGTATGAGAAAATGGTGAATAACACACTCCAAATTGTCTACTAAAGTGACCATGAAGAAGCTGATGAAATAAAAGCAGAAGAGTTCTCCTCCAATTTAAAAACCCAAATTTACAAAAACCATATTATTAAAAATAAACTTTTGTTTTTACATTTCCTTTTATAGAATGTTAAAGGTTTGTGCATTGCTGCTCTCTTTGCTGGATTTTCATTGGCATCAGGAAGGATAGCATAGTTGGTTGACAAACTTGGCCAGTGGTGGGATTCAAATAATTTAACAGTCAGTTCTCTGCTCTAATGACCAGCTGGGTAGGTGTGGCTGGGTGGTCATGTGACTGGGTGGGTGTGGCCAAATCCATGTCACTCACGTCGAGGGACGCTTCGCCTTTCCCGGCCTCTTGTGACCGTGGGGATGCTGCAATGGTCATAAGTGTGAAAAAATGGCCATAAGTCACTTTTTTCAGTGCCATTGTAACTTTGAATGGTCACTAAATGAACTGTTGTATGTCAAGGATTGTCTGTACAAAAATACAAAAAGCTTCTTTGCTTGCAAAAAGCTGCCCTAAATACCAATCATTAGATTAGAAATACCTGAAAGCCAGAGTTACAAATCAGCC
>JANHFL010007113.1:15348-31481 GCA_032468155.1 Oxyrhabdium leporinum | reverse complement strand
AAGAAAGCATGCAAAACACTCAACCCACGAAGCCTCCTCTCCTCCCCCCCACCCCGCCCCAGAATGGCAGCATTCTGACAGAAACCTGACAATTATTTTCAGTCCAATTCTATACTGTACCAAGTATGTGCTAGATTTCTTGTGTTCTAAGGAATTTAGTGTCCCATCAGTTTTGCACTGTCTACAGATTTGATAAGCATTTTCTCCATAATTCTAATCCAAGTTGTTAAAAAAAGTGTTGAGCTCATAACTCAGAGCTGAACTAATTAATATTTTCATTGGTAAAATTAGTTTAGAATAACAGTTACAACTCTGGAAAGATAAATGAATACATAATAGCCCATTTCTGATCATTATTTTGTAGGCTTTTCACTGCCTGAATGAAATTTTAGATCTCTGCCATAGTTTTTGTTCATTGGTCAGCCAGAACCGAGGGCCCCTGGATGAACGGGGTACAGCCCAGCTGAGCATCCTGGCTAAGGTAAGTACACACCCACCCACTCACATACAACTAGACACACAGACACACACTGAAGAGGCACGCAAAGCAGCCCGAGTGCGGTTGTGCTCTTGTGATTTCACCCAGGCTGCCTTTCAACATTCCAGCTTCTGATTAAAATATTCAGGTGCTTTGAGTAAAGAATGCAGGGAGCTGTTTGTTTCTAAGTGTGGAGCCAAAGGTCCCTTGGACCCTGTTCAGATGTTCTGTCCTATTTTGGCAGAGGAGCCCAAGGATTCTCTATTGAAAGGGGAAGGGGGACCTGTTGAATTTCCCCATCCAGCCCAGTGGAAAGGCTGGGGGTGGGTGGGTGCAATTCATGGGGAAAGGGGATGGGCTTGCAGATGAGCGTGCATGCTGGCTTTCCTTGCAACTCCGGTCTTTCACTGGAGTTGCAGGAGCCGAGGGGAAAAAAGAGGCTGCTTTAAGGAGCAGCTGGAAGGATGAAGCCAGCGTCCGCTTTCCTGCTTGGAATACCTGCCACTCTTGGCTTAAGCTGGGATAATCTGGGTTTGGCAATTGGGGAGGGGAGTCAGTCTTGGGGAATCCTAGGTGAGGGGGCCTTTCCAGATTTGACAGCAAGAAAGAATAGCAGTGAAAGATTGCAGTAAAGGTAAGAGGCTGCTTGACCCTGGGGCCCTCCCCATGCCTTCATTTAACAAAGTTTGCAATGTAACCTATCAGTTTTCAAGCAGCTTGAGATGGTTGGAAAGACAAAGGCATTTTCTACCCATCCTTCAATGCTCCAGAAGCAGCTGCACAACCCTTTTTTAAAAAAAGAATGTTTCTCCACCTTGGGCATGGCAGTGCCATTCTTCTCCTGTCTGAAGTTGCTTTTTGAGGATTCTGCTGGGTTCCCTAAGGGTA
This sequence comes from Oxyrhabdium leporinum, assembly GCA_032468155.1. Classification (NCBI taxonomy): domain Eukaryota; kingdom Metazoa; phylum Chordata; class Lepidosauria; order Squamata; family Cyclocoridae; genus Oxyrhabdium; species Oxyrhabdium leporinum. The sequence continues at coordinate 30,115 of JANHFL010007113.1, read as the reverse complement.
TTGGCTCTAGAAGGCTGCTCTGATGCCTGGGTTTCCCTTTGCAGGGCTTCAGCTGCCAGTCCTCCCTTCTGTTCAAGATTCTTTCCAGTGTTCACAACCACCAGATAAATTCTGACTTGGCACAACTGCTCTTACGCCTGGACTACAACAAGTACTACACTCACGCTGGAGGCACTTTGGGCAGGTAAGGCTCAGCACCCCAAAGCAGAGGATGCTCCTTTAGCCCCCTTCCAACAGAATCAGTGGGGAACACCGGGCCAAAGGCCATACCAAGCCCTGCAGCTTCCCCTCCAATCTCTGCACCTAGATGGGTTGGATGCCTTCCAACTATTACATGCTACATATACTATATATATACTACATGCTACGTGGCATGGGCAACAGGCATGCTGTCCACTCCCTTTGTCCTTTTACTTGCTTCCCTATCACACATGGGGGAATCTGCAGAATAGCAGCTGCCCTCTGCCTCCCTGGACTTTTGCTATTAGTTAGATCATGCTTGCATCTGTTGTAATCTCTCCACGTATTACAAAATGTATCTTAATTTATGCAGTTTGCTTCCTCCATGTCCTCCCTTTGAATCCCTTTTCTTTCCCTACAGTGTGGGGCTTGAATGATTAATCCACTGAAAGCATCAGTGGCCACGGTTTCCAAGAAGTGTCCTGGCCTGCAATGGCAGCAACATTCCAGCCACTGGCAAAGGACAGCAGAGGCGCAGGATTTGCTCTCAGAGCAACCGGGGGTTGTTTCTTGCAAGGCTCCCACAGCATTTGCAAATGGGGTTTTTCGTATTAAATAGCTTTCGGGGAGTGGGCTCCTTGGGCTCCTTTTGAAGCAAAGGGAGGAACGCTGATCGCTTTAGGCTCCCAAGTGAGTCACCCCTTTTTTGCTGTGACTGCAGAGCTGCAAGTCCAGCCTTTTGAAGTGGTGATCTTCACCATTTCTATGCCAAAATCAGTTGATGACTATAAAGGGTGCAGTGCTATTAACTGCATAAAATATTTTGTGTTCTATTTCTGAAGATGTAGTAGTATGTGAAAAGTAACCTGGCCTTGGAGATTCCAGTTGCTCAGGCTGTTGTTGTTTGCTTCTCTTGCTTGGAGGAGAAACTCTGCTGAAGACCCAGTTTGAACAACAAGGCCAAGACACTATCAACATTTGCTGCCTCTTGCTGGAAACATAAGAGCCACTTGCCATTTCATTTCCTAACAAAACTGCTGGAGCCCTTAATGAAAAAGAAGGTAACAGATATTGTATTTTTATGCAGTCATTTTTTTCAAGAAGTAGATGGCCTGGGAATAGGGATATGCAAATGTCCCAGAGATAGGAAACATCTCTCCTCCCAGCTTGATTTTCTAACCTACATTCACCAAGTAACTTTGCATGGAAAATATCCTAGAAGCAGCACTTTTAATTGTTCTTGCTTCACAAATTCTAGAAAGAAAATCAAACTATTCTAGAAAGAAAATAAAACTATTCCATCTTAACGTGCTCCCTTCTTGTGTTTGCAGCTCTTCAAATCAGCTTTTCTAAGTATATTTATTTAGATTGGTTTTTACTGCTTTTAACGGAACTTCCTCTTCTTGCACACCTGGGACTCAGCAGGTTTGTCTGGAAGTTTTGTTGCAAGAAACTTTCTGCTGCAAAAAGGGAGGAAGGGGACCTAAGTTTGGAATTTCCTAGCCCTGTGTTGTGTACCAAGAGCACCCGCACTAAATTTCCCTGTGTTCACACAACATAGCTTCTTGTATTGTAATAATAAATTCTATAATTTATAGCAGGAGTCTCCAAACTTGGCAACTTTAAAACATGTGGACAACTCCCAGAATTCCTCAGCCAGTATGGCAGGCTGGCAGTATTTATTGATAAATCCTTCCATTGTGCAAATAATGGTATAATAATGGCCAAGATAAGAAATCACCATTTATTTTATCATAAAAGTTCACATTAAAACTATATACAAGCACGCCATGCATAGATCAAACAACACAAAAAAGTTTAAAATCTAGAGGAGAATGAAAATCGCCACAAAACAAAAAGGGAGCTTTAACAGGGGACATAATCATGTTGATACTTCGGATATTTAAAACCAGCTCTCTCTCCAGCAATGAGGCTCTGGATCACCCACTCCTGGGTTACTACTGGTAGCTGTAATGCTTTGGCACAGGGCACCATGGCAGCTGGGCAGGAAGCATCTGTTACCACCACATCAAATACACCCAAACTCACATCTATAAGAACAGGAAACAATGGCTGTCATTTTCCAGTATTGCATATCCCACACTCAACGCTTTTCAATGAAACCGTGATCTTGCAGGAGACTTGTCCAGTTTCTCAAAGGATCCTAAGAATCCTTTTAGAATAGAGAAGGGGCCGGTTAATTTTTTTTATGCCAAGCCCTTCCTTACGCAGAGGCAAAATATGCCTTCAACTATGGGGGAAGTTGTTCCAACCCGCTCTAAAAAATACCCAAATAGCCATTTGCCCCATCACCAGAGAGCCGGTGGCAGCTGCCTGTACCGTTCTTCCACGCTGAGGATTCCTGCTGCTTAACCGAAGCGGCTCCTCCCATCATCAGAATTTCTGACCAAAGTTCCAGGAAGTTTTGTGGTTCGTCAGACACCAGGAGCACCCTCAGCCTCTGGAAGGGATTTTTCCGTGGGTGCCTAGAAAGAAGAGCAATGAGGCATCCGTGGGTCGCACTAAACACCAGAGATGTTCCTGCCAGGCTGTGATAGCAATGTCTCTCTCTCTCTCTCTCTCACACACACACACACACACACACACTTGTGCTGAAGTTGGCTGGTTCTCCCAAGGCCTGAGCACCACAAGGCCCAGGCCACCTCCCTGCCCACAGCCGGCCACTCACCACTCCAGCAGCCGCTCCTCCTCCAGGCTGTAGCCAGCCGGCAACAAGTAGTTCTTGTAGTTCTGAGTCTGGTTGGCCAGACAACTGTCATGGACCCACATGTGAGACACACACGGTATTCCCCGGGCAAGGCACAAGAAATACTTCCGGGTGCGGCAGTGCTGGTCTGCTATCAGGAGGCACTCATAGGCTGCGCTGCACTGGATCAAGAGGGGGAGGGTCACATTGGTGCCAATCCTTCCATGGCAGATACAGCCACAAACGGAGGTCGCCTCAGAGATTGGGAAAAACAAAGGTGAGACCTTCATTGGCCTATTAGACCTCCAGGCTCATCCAGGCAAACAGGCCAGAAGGAGGCCAAGAACGAATCTTAATTGCAAGCCTCAACTAAGGAGAGATCTTGGTTCCAAAGATGTTTGCCAGACAGAGGAGTCATGACTTTGTGCAGACTGCCCTGCATTTCCTCCCGCTCAACATGCAACATGCACGTAGTCCCAACTTTGTCCTTTAGGAAAGGCACAAAGACCCAATTTTTACACCAGACCCTTTGATAGCATTGAATGAGAGGTGCTCAAGACTAGCCCTCAAAAGTGCCTGTTGTGATGACCCCTCACAATGACATCATTGCAGTGTCCTGCAGTCACAGGATGGCCATTCATGATCTTCAGTGCTGGCTTTCAACTGGCAAAGTCAACAGGAAGCCAGCAGGTGATCACAAAGGGTGCCTGGCATCACCCTTGGTGGCACTAGAGTTGCTTAATGAGGGCAACTGGAAGTACTAGAACTGCCATTACTAAGTCATGGCCCAGTCATGTCATGTCTCCCTTTACATCCAGATCGCTTAGCAATGGAAATTCTGGTCCCAATTACTGTTGTCAATCAAAGACTTGCTGGTGGCCAGCATTGTCCCGTCTCCCTGGCCGGCAGCATGTCCCTTTCTTCCTGAAACCAGTAAGGCAGATGCTGGTCTGGCCATCTGTGGATGCAGGAAGGCTGCATCCCAACATCCCTCTGCTTGGGAAGAGAATTGTGTAGCACACGGCCTGCCAGGAAGCTTTCAAACTTGTCAACAAAGGCATCAGCCAAGTCCTTAATCTGGCAATGTTTGATAGATGCTGGAGTGCTCCATGAAGGTGGTTTGACAGTTCACTCCCAACTGAACACAGGCAGAGAGAAGAGGGCTGCATTCATTACCTGAGATCTTCCTTAACTGGGCCTTTCACATATCTGAGATGATTCACTTCTAACTTGGACTGCGGTGGCCCTGGGCCTTTTATTCGGTTGCAGTTGGTTTTATTTATGGAACCTTAATGAAACAACTGGATTAAGGTGCTACAAATTATTATTGATGTTCCTTCCGTTTGCATCTTTTAATCCCACTCAAAACAATACAGCTTGTCATGAATGCACAGAGAATGCACTGAATATTGGGTATATGCGTCAAATTAACTCAGTAATTTTAAAATCCCTGAAAATGGAGAGAACTTTCCCCCCATTTTCATCAGCTGTTCGGTGGGAAAGAGGGCAACTGTCTTCTTTTTACAATGGCAATTTCTTGTATCTTTACTTTTAATTGTTAGGCTTTGCAAGTCCCTTTTGTCAGCTTTATGCTCTGGAAGGTGGATACAAGTCCTCAAAATAGCCCAGCCCAGCCTGGGTCCTGCCCAGCTTCCCTTTCATCACTGAATAAACAGCTTCTGTCTTGGATTATTTTCTTCCTTCAGCATATTTCCCCCGAATATTTTGCCAGGCCTGCAATTCAGAAGACATCATACAGAGCAACATGCCTGTTTCCTGCCAAGATTATTTCCCAGCAGGAATTGCGGTCTATACATCGCAATATTCTGCTGCCTGCCTTTTGGTTTTATGGCTAGGATGGTGTGAAAACAACTTGATCAACGCAGTGAAGAGAGGCTACTAGGGAAGGGTCAGTTAAGGCCGCTGCTACTGATCTTGCTCATCTGTGGATCAAGGCTGACCAGACAGGAATCTGACCAGACGAGCTGCTTGTACTTTATGGGAAGGCTCTGTTAACAGGCTCTTGCAAGTCTGAAAGAAAAACGCTCTTTTACAGCCAGAAAGTGAGTGAACCTTTTTTTTTCCTGCCCACATCTGATTGTTCCCCAGAATCTCTGCCTTACTTTTCCAGCTCTTTCTCACATACCAATATAGATGGTAAAACTAAACTTTGCACAAAGACTCCACAAAGAGATTTCTATACCAAAAAATCAAAGCAGCAGCAGGAGCACAGGTGTCAGAAAGAAGCAGGGAGAGATCATCTTTGAACACCCAACTCCACCTCGCCAAAAGCGGGAAAGAAAGAGCAGCTGCAAATGCAAACGACAGATTTGGGACAAGCACAAAACGCAGCTGAACCCAAGACTGGAGGACAGGACACAACATGGCTAAGAGGAAGTTCACTGAAGTTCGGGGAGGGGAGGCTGCTGGCGTTCTGGACGACCTCAGAGGTCAAACAAGCTGCTTTTGTTCTTCAGGGTCAAGAAGAGCAAACTGCCCTTGAAGGCTCAGTGGCCTCCCAAAGGGCACTCCAGCCACAATGCTGTTTATGCTCAGGGCCATCCTTGCTAAACACGAACGAGGGGAACACGACCTGGAAATCAGAGCAGGAACTGTCCAGCTTTCTAAAACAGAGCACCTGCGGATTTTACTCCGCTAGTTCCTGCCAACTCCTGGAGGTGTCGCTCATCTCCATTTTGAGGCCATTGAGCCAAGCACTGTTGGAAAACATTTCCGCAGTCATGTGGCCAGCATGATGCCAAGTGATGCTTATTTATTTACTTGCATTTGCAGGCTTTCAAACTGCGAGCTGGGCAGGATCTGGGGCGAGGACAAGAGCTCACTCCATCGCACAGTGCTTGGGTCTCAAACCTGAGCTGCCAGCTTTCTAACCAACAAGCCCAGCGTCTCAAGTACGTAGCCCTCATGCCGCCCCCGACAATGTAAAGACCGGGGGAAATGCCTTCACTTTCCCACCAAGACACCCAGGCAGACATAGAAAATCCACCCCCCAAGTCACAAAGTCAGATGTCCGGTTGTACTTCCGGTGCCATCGGGAGCAAGGACCATGAACATCACGGCCCTGCCCCAAGCTTTCCCCATTGGAGGGCTCTGAAAGGAGCCATAGCCACCCTGTAGGGGTGGTGAAGCAAAGGGGAGCGCCTTGCAGGTCGAGAAGAGCTGCATCTCTCCTCCCTGACTTGGAAAATTCCCCTCATCCAAAGATGAGGAACAGCGGCAGCCAAAATGGCGACCATGAAGCCGGAGGCAACCAGAATACCTAAGACTGTGCTGGAGCGAAGTAGGTGAACAGTGCTTGGAACTGGGTGAAAATGAACTTTTTATTTCATTTGAAACCCCAAAGGAATCTGTAAAAGGATCCATAACTACTTAATTAGCTGCGACTTTGGCACTCTGGAAAAAATAAATTTGAAGGAACAAATAAATAAAAGATAGAAAATTTGTTCGGAGCAATCGGAAAAAGACTATATTGAAATTTAATTAAAGAGTGCCACCTGCTGACGAAAGGAAGAATAAGACATTATTAAAATTTTATTTGTTAAATGCAATAATATGGAAGGAAATACTACTAAAAAGACCCCTGAGGAGTATAATATAAGATTGGACTGATAAAGGGATTTAAAAAGGTGTTTGAAGATACAAGCAGCTCTCCAGAGGAGCAAGCTTGGGACATAAAGAAAATACTTGGACTATTGTTTATTGTCAATAAAACTTAACAAGATGTCTCATCAAGAAGAATGGAGTGGAATCTGGGAAGAGACAGCATCAGTAATTCAAAATGCAAAAGAGGAACGGACAAGACACTGCCAGGAAATCTTGAAACAATTGGAGACTATGGATGAAGATCTGGGAAATACAATACAAGAGACACTGACCTTTCAAGACGCCCAGGAAGAGGAGTTAACTTGAAAGAGGAGATGAAAAAACGGGACAGGCAAAACAAACGGAACAAGAGGGGGAAAAGGAGATAAAAGCTCAAATAAGCGATAAAAGCCAAAGGGAGAGTACTTTAAGGAAGTTAGAAAAGAAACTGGGGAAACAAAAAGATTTTTACAAGCGAGTGAGAGGGGCAAGAGTAGATATCCTGCAAGCTAGACAATCGAAAAAGATAGAGAAGGGAGAAAGCTTAAAACGGGTAACCAAGATGTGGAAGCAGATAGAAATAAGGATCCAAGAGAGGAATAAGCTAAGAAATGAATAATTAAAACTTTAAGGCGGTTAAGAGATGATGGTTAGAAAAGGGAAAAGGCTTAAGACAGCAGGGACACAATTAAAAAAAGAAAGGGATGGGTTTAGTGAAGGGGGATAACATAGAAGAAAAATTAAAATTTGAATGATGGTATAATCGAATTATAAATTTAACAAGAAATGCATATTCGTTAAATGTAATAGAGATGAGCAATAATAGCCTATTTGTATTAAAAAGTATGGTATGTAGAACATGGTGACTGACACAAAAATAACCTTATAATTGTGAGTTGTAAACTGGTTAAATATAAAAGATAAGATTGATAATTTTATCTATGTTAATATTAGTTAAAAGTAATAGAGATGACTAATAGTAGCCTATCTGTATTAAAAGGTATATCCAAAACATGGTGACTGATACAAAAAATTTTTTTATAAGTTGAACGAGTAACAAAGGAAGATTTCAACACCATAAAAATGTCTGTATTAATATCAGAATTATACAAACTGGTTAAATGTAATAGAGAGGACTGATAATATTTTACCTATACTAAAGATACGAATTTAAAATAGGATGATTGGCACAAAATTACATATTGAAGTATTGAATAACTAAATAATGTTGGACGGCAATTTGTTATAAAGATATGTTACATTGTTAGAATTATATAATTTGGTTAAATGATATAAATACGATTAATACTAATTTATTTGTATTGAAGGTTTAACACCCAGATGCCACACTGTTCACACAATTATGTTTATATAAAAAATTAAAAATGAAAAACTTTATAAAAAAAAAGTCACAAAGTCAAGATTGTAATGTGTGATCACCAAAATACTGAGGGCTTCTTGTAGCCCAAAACCGCCAAGTCACATGAGCGTACAGAAGCCACTACAAAAGCTGATGGCTGCCAAAAGCACAAAAGCATTTACTGAAGCCAAAAGATCCAGCTCACTCATGCAATTTGAAAACAACGTAAAACAATCCCCTTCTTCAGGCATCCCAGGACCTTGTGGAGGGGGGAGGACACTTTGTCATGTTGACGTACACTTACTGATGTACATTTGCATCAACAGGTTTGGCTCATAGCTCACCTCCCTGCCCTTTAGGCATCCCGTCCCCCGCCCCGGACTCTGACCTGGCTTTCATTGAAGTCCTCTAGGATGAAACCTCCTCCTGCTTGGAGTTGTAGCTCAGTGTAGGGTTTGTTGTAAGGTACTCTCTCCACAAATTCTGGAATATGGAAGTATATTGGACAGTTCTTACTTTTCCTTCAAACCAGCACTGCAAATTTGCATCGTGCCTGCGAGAAAGCCTCAAGAGCTTCATGGGAACGTTCATGGGAACAATTGTCTTCCCTTAGGCACACACGCACGCCTCTGTGCCCAAAACTGGACAGCGGTGGTTGCGGTAAGGTCTTTCTTGTAGGCCACAGGTGTCAAACTCGATTTCATTGAGGGCCGCATCAGGATTGTGTTTGACCTCGGGGAATGGGGGCGTGGCTGGGGTCACTCGTGTCAGGGGCACTTGTGGTGGCCAAGAGCTAAGGCAGGACTTCCCTCAGACCCCCCCTCTCATTATAATCTTCCTTCCATTTTTCCTTCCCTCTTCATTCTCCTTTCTTCCTTCCCCTCTTTCCTTATTTTTCCTTCCTTGCTCTCTTCCCATCTTTCCTTGTTTTTCTGTCTTTCCTCTTTCCCTTTCTCCTTTCCTGTCTCTTCTTGCATGTTCAAATGCAAAAGGGAAAACATTTCTTTGTTTTGTTTTTAGTTTGTTTTGCTAGCCCTTTCCCAGCAAAAACGGAGCTTGGGAGGGCTGTGTGCAGCCCCCCGGGCCCTGTTTTCAGCCACAACAGCCTCCTGCAGCCCTCTGCCAGTGAAAACGGAGCTCAGGGGGCTGTGTGCGCCCCCCTGCTCCGTTTTAGCTGGCAGAGCGCTACAGGAGGCCATTTTGCTATCCTGTTCCCAGCAAGCTTTTCTTTAATGTTTCTAGTATTTTGGGCTTGCATTGTTGGAGAACATTACTGATTTCTTAATGTATTTCTGTCACTCTGAAGCCTGCCTGCCTCCCTCACTCCTGGAGATTTAATCCAGAGATTCTGAAGCTCAAGTTTTTCTTCTTGTTCCAGCTCCTTCCCCTCCCATCTTGGGAGCCATCCTTTGGCAGGGACCTTCCCATCCTGCCTTTGAGAAGAGTTTGAGATGCTCTTGGCCACACATTGCTCCACTAAGGAAAATTTCACTCAAATGTAATCATCTTGCATCACCTTGAAAGAAAGTGAACAAAAAGGCAGAACAGAAGTTTCCCTCTCTTCCCAAATCAGAATTGATTGATATCAGCACTTAAAGATTGACTAGGCTAGAAACCAGAAGTCATATAGACCAATACCACTTTAATTGTAAAATTATATTAGCAGAATCTTGTCTCTATGCATTCCTGGCCCCCACTGAGATGTTACAGTTAGGCTTCTGCCCCAGACTCAAGCTGAATCAGGTGTCTTTTATCCGACCAATGTCTCGGCCGCACTTCTTCCTCTTGTTCCTCAAGGCCATTCCCTCTGTCCACACCTGGTGTTCTCCTTGAAGATGACAAGAATTGCTCATGCTGCAAGGAGGGAGGGATTTCCCTTGGAAGAGGTGAAGGGCCAGATGTGAACTTGTCCAAGTGACCAGGGAAAATGAGGAATTTTTGGATCCAATCCAGGAAGCCCTTGCAAAGGGACACCAAGACTTCCAGATAGAAGAAAGTCAGGCAAGGGGATAGAGAGCTGGAGGACGGTGGTTTGGTTTCAATTTAGTGCAACCTGTACATGCAGCCATTAGCACCACCTTAATTCTGCCCATGAGTTAATACTTGATATATCAACAACATCCCTTCTGCAAGATTGAGTCTAACTTTCATGCAATACATAACCATGAAAGACATCACCTCAATTATCTACAATTAACTAGAGAATTTTGAGTGTTCCAAAAGGATCAACGCACATTGATACAAGCAAGCCAGATGGTCTCACCTTCTTCTTCTTCGCTGCTCACTGCAGTCTTTAGATGACTAGAAAGCTTCTCTGTTGCATTTGCCATGGAGAGAAGAAAGGCATAGCCCAAAAAAAGGGTTTTGTTCTGGGGCAAAGGACCCCATCGGTGATCAAGGGCCAAGTGATCACCCGAGTACTTTCCACTACCTGATGGGCTTGCCATCTCCCTGACATTCGCAGCTCCTGCAGACAGAGAGAAAGGTCAGCTCCTGCCCTTTGCCAGGTCTTCCCAGAAATAACACCCAAGAGCCAGGGAGGACGGAGGGGCACCAGCCGGGACATCCCAGGTTGCCTTTTGAGCACGGGAGGAAGTAACCGGAAGAGCACAGCCAGGCTCAGGAGAGGGCAGCTGAGACCAGGGTCGCCTGAGCGAGCCTCACCTGTTTTAGACAGGGCCAGGCGCCGCCCCCGCTTGGCTGGGGACTGCTCCTCTTCTGAGACAGCAGCCAGTTTCCTTTTGCTGGAAAGGGGCTCCGGGCTCTTGCGGACGGGAGTGGTGCTGCCACTGGAGGGGCTGGGCGAAGCAATGCTGCGTCTTTTCCGCTTTCCCTCCACCAGGTTATCTGGGTCCACCAGGTAAAGCACAGTCAGCTTCACCTTCTGTAGCCGCCCCCCCCCGCCCCCCGGCACAGGGCAGCCCCAGCCTCCCTGCAGCCCTCCCACCAGTACACCCTCCATGTGGAGCAGCCCTGCACAAAGGCGGAGCTCACAGAGGGCCCGGATTGCCTCTGTATTGAGGTCTCCAGCCATTCCGGCCACCCAGGGGTGTGGAATGTGGTCCCCATCTGGGACTCCTGTCTCAGGGCCACACCTAGGCTGATATCGGCTGCCCTGGTTAGAGGAGTAGCCGGCTGGCACGGGCCGAGGCCAAACTGCTCCCGGAGTCTGTTCCCTTGCTCCAAAGACAGGATAACCGCTGTCCGCTGGTACCACTTCTGCTGTCCATCCTTCTCGATGCAATAGAACAGCTCCCCCGCTTCCTTCCGATGGCCCTTTACTACACCTGCAGCAAAGGCAGAGCTACAGGCTGAGGCCCCAATCCTGCTCCCTCCCCTCATCCCACCACCCCAAGCAACGAGCGTCTTCCGAACCAGCAAGCGATTGGTTACCTGCACTGAAGTATTCATCCTCGGAGAGCGCCGTCACCTCTGTTTCCAGAGGGAGGGGGTCGCACAGGAGAACATCTCGGGCCAGAACATCACATTCATAGCCATCATCAAAGAGCAGCCTGTACTTGGCCCCACCCACATCCTGCGTGATGGTCCCAGAGTAGAAGTAGCCATTGGATGACCACTTGGCTACCACCCGGAGGCCCACCAGGCAGCTCCCAGCGGGAGGGAGCCTGGGATCATCAGAGGCGCTCGACTGCTCCTGCAGAGGGATTTCAGGGGAGCCACTGCGACACCAAGGGGCCTCAGCTCGCTCCCGTCCCTCCAGATGTGGACTCAGGCTGGGCTGCCCATCCAAAGAGGCGCTGGCTGAAAGATCTGCCTCGGCCTGCATGGAGCCCCTGCAGAAACAGTGAGAGGGATTACGGGGGGACCAAAGACCTGCCAAGAAACCTCTGCTTCCATCGCCAGCACTCTACCTCGCTCCGGTGGATCGGGAAGTGGGGCGGCCCCTTCGCCCTCGCCCACGGGGGGTGAGAACTGTGCCTCTGCACTGCTGGTTGCTGGGGCCTGGGTCTTCCACCTCATCCCCCGCTGTGGCCTTGCCATGGTCACGATGGGCTGGGCAGAAGCCGGTCCCCTTCTTTGGGCTGGGAAGATAAGAGGCAGCTTAGTTTCCCCATCGGAAGCCTCTCAGGTCCATGACACATTGATCATGGATGCGAAAGCACCTTTTCCCTTTGGAAAACCCTGGAACTGTCTAAAAATTAAAAGATAATAGTGTCTCCAGAAAAGTGTATTGCAAAGCAAAGTGGTAAAATTTTGTAGTCCAAAGTCCATGCTTGAGATGGGTGGCTGAAGAAATTGAATAAATAAAGGACTATTTAATATTATTTTTCATTACTGAGTTTGGAGGGAACTTTCAATAAAATGTTGGCCTTCACAAAGTTTTGCCAAACCTCTGGACTCTTCACATCTATTTATCTATGTCTGTCCTCAATAAGTTAAACTACACTTGAAGTTTTAGAGCTCAGTTTTCTGAACTCTGGCATGAAGTTCTCCTTCAAGACTGACTTTCTCACGCCCAAGAATGGCACAGCTGACTTCTGTGCAAACTGGCAGGCAATCTCTAAAGCCCCCACCCACCTTGGCTTCCTGGCCGTGGGCAAGGCCGAGTCTTGAGAGCCCCTTCGTGGGCCTGCAGAGTTTACGCGGCTGCGAGTGGCGGACAGAGCACTGCTTCCTCCACTGGAAGTGTGCTGAGGTCCCGACGCCTTGGAGGAAAAGGAGCTGAGGTCCCCAAGGTCTCCGGAGGTCAGAGAAAAGCCCCCAGTGCGGGAAGGAGAGACGTCCACCTCACACTCATAGCAATCCACGTGGGGCTCCTCTCGCTCCTGAAACAGATCAGGTTCCAAATGGGAAGGAGGGCAGTGCAATCCTCATCGCCCCCTCCACTTAGGCACCCAGGCACCCAGGCACCCATACACCAACATCCACCTTTTTCAGAATTCCTGTACTATTCCTGTACACTATTTTATGGCATTCTGAAGGTACAACTCTGCTCACGTTCTGCTGTCATTCCATACATCTGAAATAACAGAATGTAACAGAGTTGGGAGGGACCTTGGAGGTCTTCTAGTCCAACTCTCTGATCAAGCAGGACACCCTGTACCATTCCAAACAAATGCCATCCAATCTCTTCTTAAATAATAGATATTACACCATCCAGCAAAAGCAGCCTTCAGTTTCATTCTCATCCCATGGATAAAATGAGAAGTGTGCAAAACAGATTTTATTTCCTGGAGAAAGAAGACATGTTGCATCCATTCCTATCTTAAATGGTAGATCTGGGCTAGGGTGGGAATGGCTTTTTCTTAGATTCCTTTCTTCCCTCAGCCCCCCCCCCCCCTCTTTCTGGGTCTGAATGTCGCTCCCTTTGATGGATGAGTCCCTCAGAGTGTGCAGCCTCAGCCTTTCCAACTGACGGGCTCAGGAGCTTCCACGGAACCTACAGGCCTAGCTTATCATTGTGTCCTGGATCTGAGGTACACCCTCAAAGACACAGGCTTGGCTGGGAGGATCCAAATATACCACAGAATATTGTTGCTAAACATTTTTAGGTGCTCTGGAGGAGTGGACTATCCTCAGCCTGCCAAGAGATTAATCGGGCCCAGGAAGAAAAACTTCATTCCACCAATAAAGTCCTTCACCTGGGAGGGATCTTCAATCTTTGCTTTGGCTCTCAGGCAAAGTGGGGGGGAGGGGGCCCCTGCCCAGGCCTTCCCGCCTGACCTCCTCTACCTCTGACCAGTCTCTTTCACTTTCACTCCTGTCCCCCTCAGAGGCCCCTAGAACCTGGATTCTTCTGGACGTGACTTGATTCACTGTGCAAGCAAAGATGGCTGTCCCTATTTTGAAGAGAGCAGAGTATGGGAGAGCCTTTGACAACTCCCTGGCCTCCTTTAGTTCTGGATATGGCTGCCACTGCCTTTGCCTCAGGGATCCTCTAAAAGACTGACATTTGAGAGCATCACCCTTGAAGAGATTGTGCCAAAAAGTATGGGGTCCACAGTGTTACTGGGGCCTTATTGGAAACATCGTACCTCAACCACCTGTCGTTCCACTTCGGTGCCATCTTTGTAGTAAACATCTGTGATGACACGTGTTATGAGGGTGCGCACTTCCCGAATTGTTCTCACATGGCGCTGTAGGACTCTACCTGCTGGTGGGTGGGGCAGTTCAAATTCTTCCTCCTTCTGAAGAAAAAAAGAAAATCCAAAGTATTTCCAGACATCCTTTCATCAAAACCAAGTACGTTGGGTTTGGACTGAAAAGTTTACTAATTGACTACCGCATGTAACCTGATCATTCTTGCTTCCAGTTCTAATCTACCTCTAAAAGCTGACTAGATTTAGCTAAACACAGTCTCAACAACAGCAGGTATCAAGTCTGGCCAATTCTGAAAGAAAGCTAAGCAGGATCAGAGCTGGCTGGTACTTAAATGGGAGCCTACCAGGAAATCGAAAAGCTACAGACTAGCCTGACAAGTCAAACACATGAAAAACTCACAAGTTCACAAGTTGGCAAACCACCCCCGGGCTGCTTCATGATAATAACATGGATATTGTAATTGGGACTCCCCTTTTTCTTTCATCTGAAGAACTATTTTTAGACAGCAGGGCATGGGGTGTTTCTCAATCGAATTGCTACTGGGAGTAGCTAGGGAGGTGCACACTGTTCATAAACAGGATACCAGTTGATTCTCCTCCTAATAAGCCAGAATCATAACCCCTATTTCAGTCTAGTTCTATGGCATCAGCTTATTGGAAAGAAAAACAAAAGACAGAGAGTTCCTTGGTGTTCTCCGGGCTGGGTTGTTTTCTTGCAGACGTTTCCTGACTCCAAGTGCTAGCAGGGAGTGGGGTTTGCTCTCGGTTGATATTCTAGTCTAGTGGCTTGCCAGGGTTGGTGGGAGTGGGAGTGGAGGTTCTTGGTTGGGCTGTTTACTGTTGGCTTGTTTGGCA